>QLOM01003383.1:29843-46804 GCA_003313785.1 Termitomyces sp. MG148 | reverse complement strand
TAAAACTCCTCGCTCGTGGGTTGATGACGCTTCCGGATTCTACTTCGCAAAAGTTCCTACTTCTTGGTTCGGTGGCGCGGCGGGACCAGAAGGACAAAACTGGACGCGTCGTCATGGTCTTCCTGGACTTTTCGAGGACCCGCTCGAAGAAGTGTAGTGATAATGACTTTGAGAAGTGGTACGCACGGGACAGGAAAACCGAATGCCTGATGGGACACAGGGTATGTACATCTCCTCCTCTTTGCAGCTTGTTCTGAACGTGGGGCCGTAGCAATGGTACAAACGGCGAAAACCTGATGTTGATTGCTACGTCGGAGAGAAATATCAGGATCCTGTTGAGCATGAAGAGGACTGTGAGTGTAAGGATGAGGATTATGAGTGGTGAGTATGGGATTCGAACTGGCATGTTCTCTAAACCCAACCCGGGATTGACGATTTACTAGTGACTACAACTTCGTGCGCTCGGGAGACGAGTGTGTGCCTGTCGGCCCTGAGCCTATCCCGGCGGGTGTTTGTGATGGAGACCCGAACAAAACTTACTTGGGCTCCTCTGGGTATAGAAAGATCCCTGGTAATACGTGTAAGGATGGTATTAGGAAGGACGAGAAAGTTGAGAAACCGTGTTCCCAAGGTATGAGTCTGACGTTGCTTTGAGACTGTTACAATGGTGGAGTGCTGAGATTTGGGACAGCTGCACCGAAGGAAGGGGATGTCATTCATCAGACTGTGAGTATATGCAGCGTGGTTTTTATATTGTACATTCATGAGTGTCTAGTTCGAATTCTCGAACTTTATTGTCCAACATGCCTACTTCAAGGACTCAACAGTGAGATATTCGACGCATTGTTTCCCTATGTCTAGACTCATATATCTACCCAGACATTGCTCGTCCGTACAGTCGACGGCGCAGTGTGGCAATCCTCCAACGAAGGTTACACATGGAAACAACTTTTCCCGCACCAACGCTTCCTTGCTTTTTACCACCACAAGTACTCCAGTGGTCGCGCCTACCTCATCACCGAGACAGATACTTTCTACTATACCACTGACACAGGCCGAAATTGGTACGACCAACGTGCGCCTACCCCGCCCAACACTTTTGGTGCCGAAGTTCTTCGTTTCCACCCGAGCTCGGATCTCCTCATCTGGACAGGTAACAAAGACTGCTCCGATGGACGGAACTGTCACGCCGAGGCTCACTACTCGCGCGATAACGGCCGTAAATGGGATTTGGTGGAGAAATACGTGCGCAACTGCGCCTTCACGAAGGATAAAGCCCTGAATGCGGACCCAACTGAGATCTTGTGTGAGTCGTATGCCGAGAAAAAGGGATCGCAGATCGTGATGGACGGGGCCCCGATGCAGTTAGTTGTCGGGGGTGACTTTTTCTCAAACAAGAAGAAGATGTTTGATCAAGTTGTTGGATTTGCCAAGTTTTCCGAGTTTTTGGTAGTTGCTTCGGTTAGTGTTTGCGTTTCTGCGTCGTTGTCCCTTTTCCCTGATTGAGAGATGTCTATAGGCTGAGTCTGGTAGTCGTTCGCTTGAACTGCAGGTTTCTTTGGATGGATATCACTTTGCGACCGGACGGTTCCCCTTGGGCATGCATCCTGAGACCCATGTACGCTTCCAGTGGCTTGTCACGCGGGTTCATGCACTAATTATCATCCAGGCTTACACAGTTTTAGAGTCAAGCACGAAAGCTTTGTTCTTGCACATGACAATGTCCGAAGATCCATACTTCGGAAATATTCTGAAGTCGAACTCCAACGGGACTTACTTTGGGCTTTCCATCGAGAATGTCAACCGCAACGACGCGGGTTACGTGGACTTTGAAAAAATGATTGGTCTTGATGGCATCGCTCTCATCAACGTCGTCTCAAATCCGGGAGAGGCCAAGGTGTCCAAGAAAAAGAAACTTCAAACCAAGATCACGCACAATGATGGTCTGTCTCATGAGGTTCTGAATGTCTTGCTATCCTGATATTGATCGTCACAATAGGAAGCACTTGGAAATCACTTACTCCCCCTAAAGTCGATTCACAAGGGCGGCCTTATGAATGCGATACGACGGTGCGAGATTCGCCTTGGTTCTTGTCTACCCATCCTCATAATCTGTTTGATCAGAGATGCGCTCTTCATTTGCATGGATATACTGGGCGGCTCGATCCTAGAGCGACTTTCAGCAGTCCCTCGGTGGTTGGACTCATCATGGCCGTCGGCAATGTCGGTGAAGAGCTCGCACCATACAAAGACAGTGATACCTTCCTCAGCCGCGACGGAGGCTTTACTTGGGAAGAAGTCCACAAAGACGCCCACCTATGGGAATTCGGCGACTCGGGATCGATATTGGTCATGGTTAATGACGAAGAACCTACAGATCATCTGCTATTCAGCACAAACCAGGGTTTAGATTGGAGAGAGTATAAGTTCAGCAAGGACAAGGTCCGAGTTAGGTTCCTCGTCACTGTCCCTTCGGATACGAGTCGCAGGTTCATCCTGATGGGTGACTACCCCAGAAGTTCAGTTTCCGTTGCCATTCATGTGGACTTTACTGCGTTGACGTCTAAGAAATGTGAGCTTAGTTTCATGATTGCTATCGTGGCGCTTATAGTGCTTTTTAGGCGTATTGAACCTTGACAGTCCTGGAACGGACGACTTTGAACTATGGAGCCCTAGCGAAGAACGTGAGGAACGCTGTTTGTTTGGTCGCCAGGTGCTTCCTATTTCCAAGCATATGAGCTGTTTACTAACCTCCATCAACAGACTCTGTACCATCGGCTTGTCAGGAACGCCAACTGCGTAGTTGGAGACCAGGAAAAGATTGAAGAGAAGATTGTTAACAATTGCCCCTGTGCAAAGGTCGATTTTGAATGGTATGTCACTTCTCTTGTAACCAGGATGATCCTCCCGAGACTTTATTTGCCTTCAAGCGAATTCAATCATGTCAAAAACGAAGCTGACGAATGCGTTCTGTTACCTGGCGCAACCCCATTACCCAACGACGAAGTGGAAGCGTGCAAGAACGGCGAAGATTACTGGTATGAGAGAACAGCCTACCGCCTCATCCCATATTCTAGTTGTGATGGAGACTTCCGTCCTGATCGTGGTACTCGCCACGCTTGTCCAGGGTTCAAAGCCCACGGACCGTTTTTCTGGATATTCATCCTGTTGATCCCTTTCGGAGTGACTGCTCTCGTTGGCTATTCCTACTATCGAAGAAGCGGTCTCGCTCGAGGGTATGTCTACAAAGTCTTACTTGTTGTCGAGTTATACTGATTTGAAGCATTAGAACTATTCGCTTACCAGGAGATGGTTCGCGCTCATATCGATCCGAGTCAGGATTCCTTGACACCCTGGCCTCCATACCATGGTACCTCGTTGGCATCGCAGGCATTGCTTGGGAATGGATTGCATCCCATACCGAAAGATTGTTTTACCCCTCACGACGCGGATATAGGAATATGAGGGTAGATGAAGATGCACAAATATTGCGTTTTGAGGATGAAGAATAAGGTATTATTGCGACAATTGTATATGTTACATTGCCTATGTATATGTACCCTCGATGCTTCGTGATAATCCAGAGTGCAGGGCATGGGATAATAACCAGCTTTCTTTGCCGCATGGTATGATAGGAGAATAGTGGGGTCCATACAACTCGCCTTGTATACCGATATCACAAGGCTGTACTACATTCGTTAGACTATTTATGTAAACCATATGAATTTGTGGGGAAAAGTGACGATACTTCCTCAAAAATGAAATACATTGCCTCAACTTTCCAATTTCTCCCTGGCGGCTCGCGCTTCTTCCCTGATGCAATCCACTATCTTCTCGTTCCTTGGAATAATTCTGCATTTGAAGGGGAAAGGTTTGGAACTAATACCGGTCGTAAAGTTCCAAATATCTGTAAATTCGTCCAGTTCATGAAGTTTGTGACACTCAAGGGATCACACTGACCAGGAATGATTTCTTCTCCATCTTCAGTCAAGGCGGGTAAGATGTTAAAAGCCCACAGCATCCTAGTGATATTGATGAAAATCGAGTTTCGCGCTAGATGCATACCCGGACAGATTCTTCGACCAAATCCAAATGGAAGGTCAAAGGTCTGCAGCCGTGGGTCCTGCGTCTCTAAAAATCGCTCTGGTCGGAAGTCATCTGGTGATTCGAACATCTCTTCCCATCCGACGTCAGTTCAATGGCATTTCATGAGACAGAAATCCTAACCAGGATCGTGCATTATCCCGCTGTGAGAATGGTCAATCCATCTGAAGATCTCAAGTGATTTTGAAATAAACGCACAAAATATTCGCATACACAGCAGATCCTTTGGGTATAAACCTAATGAACAACAGTGATTAAATACTATTTTACCATCTCCAAATATGCTGTGGCACTCACATTCCATGATATTCGTCATCAACAGTTACAGCATGAGGTACGGCTCCGACGACAGCAACTGGCCGCCAACTCAAATGACAAGGTCATGTAAGGCACTGTACCAAAATGATAGACCTACCGCATTGTCTCCTTGATCAGAGCATCCGTATAAGGTAAGCTTTCCTTATCACCGTACTCGGGCATGCGATCGCTGCCAATAACACGGTCAAGTTCTGCTTGAGCCTTATGCATTGCGCCAGGAAAATGAAGCATAGTAACTGGACAATGACTCCCTATTTGCCGCAACATGGCTAAGCGATGGATGAACTTACAAATGAATGTTTCAAGGCTAGAGGATGTCTTCAAAGTATTGTCAACATCTGGTTTTTAGTTTCCAGGCAAACAATGAACCTACCGTCTCCAATCCCGCTCCAAATGAACTTGCAAGGGTATATGCCACCTCCATATCTGTCATACCAATCTGCTTTTGGATTTGAGCTACCTGAGTAGACAGACAATCGGGTATGGTTCCACTCTTCATTCTTGCTCTAGCATCGTTAAGGAGCTTGAGATACAGCGCCTCATCGTGCTGACGTCGCTCTTCAGCAGCCCGGCGGAACCATTGGAACCTCCGCTGAAAATTCGACTTTCTCAGATATTGATCTTGATGTCAGTACCTCGTACGTACGGGGAGCTTCAGCAGCCAGGGCATCCCTTCCACCAAGAACTTTCCTGGAACGCTATGTTTCTTAAGTAATGCTCCGGTTCGGTCGAAACTATTTGACAACGTACTTCGATCTACGTCTATTCGGTATTTTTTTGATTAAAGAAGTGGACGAACACCTACTTGACAAAGACTTCAAGGGGTTAGATTGTCTTGAAACCAACCCCACTACAGATGACTTACAATTTACGGTATCCATATTTTCTTTCACGATCCAATGATCAATACTCTTCACGTGAACCCCGTATGTAATGGTCGTAATCACGCTAGCAGCAAATCTTATAGAAGATAAGAAAACCACAAACGATCATACTCGGACGAAAATCTTTACCTTTGAAAGTGGCGCACATAGTCTTGAGGTGCTTCTAGTATTTCGCACAGAGAGATCTTTGATTCAAGTGACTGCAGGTCCTGATATGTCTGTGCCGTTCGGTAGTGAAAGCTAGAGTGAAGTATCTAGACATAATGTTGGAAATTTGACAAGATGCATACAGTCTCAGCTTTACCTTTCGCCACCGACGCCATTTGTCATCATTGGTTCGTAGTAAGCCTCGTTTACCGCCGGATACGAGTTCTCCCCTGGATGCCAAAGTTAGTCTTGAGTTTCAGAGTTGGGTACTCGTTACATAAAAATGGACCGAGGTCGACTTGAGTAAAACTCTGAACGTTTTTCCAGAAGATCCCATGCGGCTTGAGCGGTCCCGAGGACTTGCAGCAAAAGGAATGATCAGATAGACAGGTATTCTCGTTTTTGGACAACCTTTTACCAATTACAGATGTAGAACCAAGAAAAATAGATACCACGGGACCTGAGGAAATCTAGGTGAAAGCCTGCCTCCATACTTGTGAATGTGACCAAACCATATTGTCGACTCCACGCCATGAACTTGAGCCAAGGCTTGTCTGAAGGCATTTGATGCAAGTTGCCAATGAAGGGAATACCCAATGGTCCCGGAGGCATGGACTTTCGAAGATTCAACCACTTGAGAGCAAAATGGAGGAGACATGCGAGGCAAAAAGCGATAAAAAGAGAGGTCCAGGATGTTGCAGACCATGCATTCTTCAATTGAGAGTCCCAAGTCAACTTGAAGGCCATGTCTATCTTGAGGCACGGAATAGTTTTGCGGACTTATATACCATGAGGGAGCGGTTCGAAGGGGTAAAGTCCGAACAGAAGCCAATGTTATATAAGGAAATCTTATTCCCAGAGTACAATATGGTCATTTGACTAGGAAAGACAGAAAAGAATCTTGGAATCACACCTGCCGTACTTCATCCTTCGATTTTTCTCATCACCCTCCTGAACTCATTATAGATGCACACAGACGATTGTGCGGAGCGGGACACAAACCGACAATCAAAGCTAACCGGTTTAGAATTGAATCCATCAGTGAAGTTCCATGGATCTTCGGATGAGATAATAGTTGAGTCAGGCTCAATGACACATTGTCGTCCTAGCTGGGAAATACCTGGAATAACCTCATAACCATCACTATCAATGGCCGGAAGGATGTCAAAGGCCCAAAGAATGCGGGAGACATTGATCAAGAGCGAGTTCAAAGCTAAGTGCATCCCTGGGCAGATTCTACGTCCGAATCCGAATGGAAGCTCAAACGACTTCAATCGAGGATTGGACGTTTCCAAAAAGCGCTCGGGCCGGAATTCGTCGGGGGAGGGAAACATGACTGAAAAATCAAACTAGATAGTAACAAGAGCATACTTGTAGCATACCTGGATCAAACATGATTCCCCTGTTGAAATCAGACTCTTTGTACAGATCCAGAAAGAAGCAAAAGAGAAAAAAACTGACGATAAATTTGCAAATATCGTGGAACCACTTGGAATGAACCTGTGCATATGATCAGGCTAATTTGGAGTTGAATCAGCCGAATTGACAAACATTCCGTTATAGATATCGTCAGTTGATACAGCGTGTGGGGTGCCGCCCAGGGCAGCAATCGGCCGCCACCTGCAGCTGATAAGCAACAGACTTCAACTCGATACATCGCTGTAAAGAGCTACCTGAGAGTTTCGTTTACGACAGCCTTGACGTACGGCAAATGATCTTTATCATCAAACTCGGGCATCCTGTTAAATCCGACAACAGAGTCGAGCTCCGCTTGTGCTTTCCTCATCACAGAGGGGAAATGCAGCATCGCGACTTCAGAAAACCGTGAGATCAGGATATCGTAGCGTGGGGAAATCTGAGCCTCACGAATGAAGATCGCCAAGGTTCCAGCAGTCTAAGGTCCTCATTAGTTCTTGGAGTAGCTAGAATTGCCCAGAACTTGCTGTTTCAATCCCAGCTCCAAAGGGACTCGATACGGTATACGCTACGTCCAAATCGGTCAGACCACTCTGAGCTTGATTTGCTATTGTCTGCGACGTCAGACACTCTTCAGCAGTCCCGTTCTGCATTCTCGTTTTCACGTCATTGTAGAGATGCATTAGGAACTTGATATCGCGTTGGCGACGCTCTTCTGGTTCTCGACGAAACCATTGAAGGAAGCGCTATGAGGGGTGCCTGAGGATCTTACTTGAGGGAATGACAACGGTCAACCTTACTGGTAGTTTTAAGAGCCAGGGACAAGACTCGACTAGGTACTTTCCTGGTATACTGTACCAGGGGTTAATAAAATGGTCTGGAGTACCAAGGAAAACTCACTTGACACTATGTGATGGTGTCATCGTCGAGGAACAAAGGCATCATAACGTGAACAATCAATGCCTACCTTGTCAGATCTAAAGGTGGTTAAATCGCGATAGCAATCAATATGACAATACTGACAATCCATAGCCGCCATGTTTTCTTTTATGACCCACTCGTCAATGCTGTCAACCCGACAGCCGTACGTAACAGAAGAAACAACGCTAGCAGCAAACCTTTGATCCTCTTTTAGTTGAGCTCCAAAAAAACAGGGATTTAGATACCGTCGAAAATGCTGCTCATAATGTTCAGGATCAGTCAAAATATGATGCAGCATAATCTTTGACTCTAAAGACTGTATGTCTCTATACGAGTCAGCTTTTCTGGAATGAAACCCTAAGTGAAGGACCTGGCAAATAGTTACAGAAGATAAAGAGCAGTCAATGAGGTTACAGACCTTCCGCCACTTGCGCCAAAAGTCATTGTTTGGGAGCATGAGTCCTCGTTTATTGTCCGAGAGTATCTCTCCTCTAGAAATAAATTAATCTTAATAGATTGAGTCCATGATATGAAGCACGTACGCAACAATGAAGCGGGGGCGGCTTGAGTAAAATTCTGAACGTTTCTCTAACAGATCCCATGCAGCTTGAGCGGTTCCAAGTACTTCAAATAGGTAAGATACGAGTAAGGAACGAAGGGGACAACTGACTAATCACTGGGGTTGAACCGAGGAAGATGGAAACTGCGGAGCCTGTCATGCCAGGAGTAAACATGGTTTCTCTGGACATCTACAAATAAAACGCCTACCATACTGCTTGTTCCATTCCGCAAACTTTCGCCAAGGTTTGGATGCGGGTAGCTGGTGCCTATTTCCAAGAAGAGGTATACCAATAGGACCGGGGGGCATTGCCTTGCGAAGTGCGATCCACTTGAACAACAGATATATGAGCAGAGCAAGGCATGAGGAGAGTGCAGCGGGGGTCAGAGCAGATAACATGACAAGGGTTCAAACGTTCAACGTCAATGAAAGTCAAGGACAAGCTCACATAATGAGAACTTCTGATGTGGAAAAGAATGCGGTCATGAGAGAGATTGCCATTCTGAAAATATAACTAACAGGGGATAAAAGAAAGATTAAATAAGCTCCCCAAACATTCTGAGAACGAAGAAAAAGCCCCTCAATACTGCTTTGTATACGGAATGTACAAGAATGAACAAATTGAAGCAAGATTGTAGCTGTTTGAAATGCATGTTGTACCACGGAATATTCCGATTGCATCAGGATACATCTAATCAATCTAATCTCAAACCTTCAGTCAGAGCTCTTTGCAATGAACGTCCTCATCTACGCAGGCCAAGCAGCCCTTCAGAAATCTGTGGCGCATTCTTTGACCACTTTGCGATCTATCCTCCTCCCACAATACTCGGTCCAAACAATTACAGATCAGACATTGATTTCCCAGCCCTGGAAAAGTACATGTGCACTCCTTGTTCTTCCACAATGTCATGGACCTCTCCAGCCCACATCATCTGCTTCCATTAGGGACTTTGTGGAGACAGGCGGATCTCTACTGAGCTTCGGAGCAGGAGCAATGAGCTCGCCGCGGGAAATATCAGGTGCGGCGAGCATATCAAAGCAGATTCTGCTAGGATTCTTTGATAAGTCCACGGGAATTTATATCCATTTGACCCATGGTCAAGGTGATGAAATTGCGGAACAATCGCACGCTCTCCAAGCTCCCGATGGAGATCTTGTTGATGGTATCCATGGTCGTGGGCCAGGTGAATTTACCGGATTCGACGACGAGAAGGGCCACAATATCTTGGCTCGATTCGCAAAATCTGGCTCAATTGCAGGTTTAAGAAAGGATATTGGGAAAGGAAGAATAGCTGTATGGGCTTCAAATGTCGAGATCCCATTAACAAAAACCACGACCTCAACTTCGTCGAATGTGTCTACTGCTCAGGCAATAGCTGAAGGTGAAAAACGCCGTCTTGGTTTTCTTAAGAAGACATTACTTGCTTTGTCCCTGCGCTTGCCATCTATTGACGAGTCACCTGTGTTGAGACTACTTCCCCAGTTTCTTGTCTCAACTCCGGGAAAACCTACTATTGTGCCCACGATCACAGACCTAGTTGCAACACCTTCACCAGGATCACAATTAAGTATCTTTAAGGACGAAAATGATACCTTTCACTTTCATCACAGTATCGAAAGCGCAAGTGTTCTTCAAAATGCCCGCGAAAGTACCAGCGCCGTGGAGGACCCCTCGCAATGGCAGCCAAAACACATTATCCTCTGCCCAACTTCGCTTCCTGACCGCGACCAGATACCTTTATTTGACTTAAACTCTTACTTTGAGTCTCTATCTTCCGCAAGAAAAGTTCTAGGCTGTCGCGATGCATCAGATACCTGGGGTATAGGTGAAGCGCTGTTTTACGGGGAAGTAGTTACCAGTACTCAGACGATGCTGGACAAGTAAGCTAGCAGTTACTTTGTCCCAATCGCCATGCTAATCAATGATAGAAATCCTCGTTTCCTATCTCGTCTTCCCTCACCTCTCGTTTCGCTGGCGTCATATCAGCTTGCTGGTAGGGGCCGCGGATCGAATATATGGCTCTCTCCGTTAGGCTGCCTTCAGTTCTCTGTCTTACTTCGCCTTTCTACCACCACATTTCCCTCTAACAAGCTGGTCTTCGTCCAGTACCTCTTCGCCCTTGCTGTTGTTGAGGCTTGTCGGGATGACAGTGTTCTCGGAAAGTTGGGAAGCCATATCCGCCTCAAGTGGCCGAATGACATCTATGCCCTCGTCGATGGCGAGCGAAAGAAGATCGGAGGAATCTTGGTTAATACGAGTTTCTCAGGGGGCAAGGTGGACATCGTGATCGGTATCTATCTCATTTATTATCTGAAGCACGATGTCGACTGATATGTGGCGCTTAGGATGTGGTCTTAACGTTTCGAATAATGCACCAACCTTCTCCCTGGCACAGCTTCTTTCTCCCGATAAACGCCAGTCTTTGACCTTGGAAAGAACAGTGTCAAACATACTGGCACGTTTTGAAAAGATGTGGGAAACATTTGTCGAAGAGCGTGGATCCTTTGACTCGTTTATGAATCTATACCTAGAGCGATGGCTTCACTCGTTCGTTTCTTGTAAATTCATCAGACTAGACCCTCAGCTGACGAAAATTCGCAGTGACCAAGTAGTGACGCTTACTACAGTAACTCCGCCCCAACAAGTTCGTGTTGTTGGGATTACACCTGATCATGGGCTTCTGCGCACCATGCCTGAAAAGACTGAACGGGTCTCCGGTTTCAGCGGATTCATCGATCTCCAGCCTGATGGAAATAGCTTTGATCTCATGGCCGGCTTGATTAAGTTGAAGTCTTGATTAGAAGTTGTAGTCCCTTAGAATGGGAGATTATCCACAAATGCCATTATGTAAAGGACGCATGGAAAGCTTCTGGACCATTGTCTGTTTGTCAGTGAGCCATGAAAGTCTCTCACAGGAGTAAAACGCAATTTGTGGACCTGCCTGTAGAGGTCATCATTCATATCTTCTCATATCTCGCCTTCGCAGACGCGGTCGCCATCAGCTCCGTCAGCGTCTTTCTCAGAACCTGCCTTGCAGCTTCCCAACAGCTTCAACTCCGATTTGCATCTCAGGTTGCAGCAGTCACAGGCAACTCTTACTGTCAATTGAAGCTCAATGACCGTCTACGCTTGCTCAGGAGGCTCGAGGATGGATGGTCAGACTTTCGAGTTGACTTCAACAAGACTCTACCAATTCTCCATGAGCCTTTTGGAATTTACGACCTGACGGGTGGAATTTACTTGATGGGAGATCTAAACCAGAAGGTTTTGCATTACTGCAAGCTTCCATCTAGTGTCGATGACCCAATGGTGTGGTCTCGAATAGACCTGGATCCATCGCTGTCCATCGTCGACGTGGGGCTATCGATATATGAGCATGACCTTATTGCGGTTGTCTCTACGTGCGTCGCCATTTTCGCTTATTCTTACGTTTGACCATTGAACATGGTCTAGCAAGCCAACGACCGCGAACCCGCTCTTGCTCCAAGTGGAAATCCAGCTCCTGCAGTTTTCAACGGGGAAGCCGCATCCGCTCGCGCAGAACCCCGTGCTTTTTGTGCGAAATACATTCACGCCTACTGCATCATCTATTGGCATCGAAATTGTAGGAGAATACCTTGCACTTGTCACCACCCCTGGTCCATCCGAGGCCGCAGCGCGGTTCTGTGTGTTCGAGTGGAAGACAGGGGCTGTCCTACTGGTAAGTTAAGTTTCAGTCGACCCAAAGTCGATGCGTACGTGCCACAACTGAACTATCATTCAAGGACTACCCCGTCACCTTAGGAACCTACTGCAGCATCGTATTCCTCTCCGCGACACACATCCTCCTTCCAAATGGATCATCAGGCACCCTCGACCTATTCATCATCTCCCCCTCTAACCCGAACCCCCCAGGTCCCACCCTTCGCCTCGGCTTACCAGCCATAACCCCAGGTTACTCCATTCGCGCAATCTATGGGCGCTCGGAACCCAACCCCTCGCCCTCCGGCCTCCCACACTCCACGCGGCCCTTCCACCCATCACCCGAAGACGCCATCGCCATCTTCAAACTGCATATCCAGGGCGACGACGACGACGCGCCTGGCTGGGGTGACTTCTCCATGTTCACGCACCGCTCGACGCTGCTCCGGCTGTGCGAGGAGCATAGCGGGCGCTCTGGAGGAGCGGTTCACTGGGAGGAGTGGGGCCCACCCGTTACGAGGTGGATCGATGCCGCGATCGTGCCGTGGTGGATCACGACGTCTACGGGGCAGCGATGTGTGTTGAGTATCACGCCTGACGCGATCGGGCTCGGCTCACCGCCGTTTGTCATGCTCCTGGATTTTAATCCTTTGGCGGTGAAGAGGGCGCTTTCTGCTCGTTGTAGACAGGGGAATGAGGGCTTGATTGTTGATGGCTGCCCAGATGTGAATGTGGAGTCGAGCTCCATGGAGAGTAACGTGTTTGAGGAAGTTGTGGAAAGTGCCTTACCGTACGTGAGCATTGCGCGGTATCTTGAGGAGGAACTTAGCTTCGATGGGGTACTCATGGACGAGGAAAGGCTGTTGGGATTGGCGGTATGTGATTTTGCTTGGTGCTATCACTAGGATTGCGTTTGACACAGGCATTACAGACAGACGATGGTGGAAGGGTGAAAAAGATCGAAGTCTTCCATATTGGTGCTGATCATGATTGTGCTTCAAGTTCTCCCTCCAAGTAATCCTTCGAATTTCGTCAATTTCGTCATGCTTTGCTCACAAACATTATCAAAATGCATTCGCGACTACGTCAATTAACCCATACTTGTATTCGCTGATCACTGCTTTGTACAGCATACCATCAGGGGATGCGATGAGGACTCTTCAATCTTAATTGATCAACCACATCACGATTCTAGATGGTACTTCTGATCGACTCTTACAAATCGGAGCTCAGAAGACTAATTATGGAGACGACAATACAGAGTGTACGAGTCCATAAACTAGTTTTCAATCAGTCTTGAGTTATAATAATCAAATGTACGAAATCTAGAGGTATCAAGAATGATAATTGAACTTGTCGAGTGCATATGGCCGATTATGATACGTCCAATGTCATTGGCGAGTACTGTACGGACCGGCTCAAGCAACTCAATCTCAGTTTCCGGAGGAATGTCAAGGTACTGCTGAGTGATAACGTCTGATTGCAGATGATTTGCCATGCCGACTTTCACTATTGAACCTTGGTTATCCTTCTTCTTCAAAAGGGCCTTCTGTGTTCCAGCTGCATACGTATAATATTCGTGGGACACATTCACAGATCGCGCAAGGTGTGGTGGACATTCAACGTTGCCTCGCTGTTCTGACTCGTTTGATGATGTTTGAATTGATGATCCTCCTCGTAATCGTCAATAAATATCCATCGTGGTTCGGACGGACTATGTGTGCGGGTGAAAAGTTGATCTTCGACCATTGTGCCTATATCGTATATTGAAATAGTGCGGGAGGAGACTAAAACCAACCGGTTTCTGGGAAGCGGCGATACATAAATCTAAACCACATTTTTGAATGTTTGCGTACCTTGGATGAAAGGACCCTCACGTACCGGGTGTGGACTCCCAACGGAAATCTTCGTGATGCGATGGGCAGAGAGCGTAGAGTACCTCCAGTCAAAAACTTCGAGGTGCAACCCACGCCGAGGGGTATTCATAATCCTGGCGAGCAGATTACCAGAAAGACTGACGGAATTAACAATGGTGTAGTGATTGGTCGCTGGAAAAGAACGTAAAAGATGTGCTCCCAGGAATGCAGAAGACCCATGTCCACGCAAGTGGACACACCAGATCATAGCTTCGATATAACCATCTAAAGACGCTGCTAGAATGTTGATCCGGATTTGAGTCAGTGTCACTCCGTCAGACTGGAATTCAACTGACTAGAGTATTGTGTACATCCAGGATAGACGACCATAGAAAACTTCGATATCGGACTTGTGCTTTTGCTTGTGTGAACAATGTCAACGGCTACTTCATATCCTCCATAGCGGTCACGGTCATCACGTCGTGGCGTTAATAAATTGCGCCTCATTTGGGCTTCGAGGTCATGGAATAAAACTGAACCATTGCTCATAACGGTAAGAAGCCAGCGTCCACCTGGAACTAAAGTAAACCTAGCAGAGTGGTTCAAGGAGATACAACGGTCCTGGACAGGATGGCTTTTAGATTGCCATTCCCAATCGGCACTTCTTCGCTACAACACCTAGACTCGGGCACCTCTGGTGAATAGACGTCGAGAGCCTCTTCCGTTGCCCTTATAAATTACTCTGCCAAATAACTTCGGTACTGGTTTGTCCACACCGCTTTTGTTCGTGAAAGGTCACTCCCATTTCCAAAGCTACAGGCATTAGTCTATTTCTTAGTTTTGTACACACAAGCAATGAAGTTACTTCCCGCATAGTAAGCAAGTCACGCCAATGGACATGCTTCAAAATCTCGATCAGAATTTCCAAAGGTAGGATGCAGAACGTATGCCTGGATTCCTTAGGTAACCGCCTCGTCCGGGAAAACTGGTATATGTCCTTTGAAAGGCTCAGAGGATAGAACATAGGGAAACGTCAGATGCGGCCTCACAGTTTCTACTGCATCTGTGTTGTTATTCGCAGGCTACCTGAGGCCCGGCTCGGCCGGCTTCAGGCTTCAAGCCGAGCCCTGGAACATCACTAGTATAGGCTAAGAATATTATAAGGAATACTCGAGGCATGACCTGGCATGACACTGTACGCCTTGGCAGGCCCGCTCATGATGATGCCAGATAACCTGTGAATTGAGCCAAAAAAAAATTGAGATATTCGATGCGGGCGACAGACGCCGTGGAAAGAAATTTTGGAATGACTTGATCGGAAGTATCAGCATCTCCATCACTGTCAGAAAAAAAAAAGAAATAAAGAGAACAATGGATATCGTTACGGTTGCCCTTGTGATAATTCATTAAACTTGAAAAGAAAAATTGGTTGATTAAACAGAATACAAGTACATCAATCGCTCCTGAGTAACAAGAACAGGGTCAGAGATATAAAAGGCAAACTTTTAGTTCAAAGTTCCTGCGAAGAGCCTGAATTCAAAGTGGGCAAGCCGCAGATCCAAAAGACACGTTCTCGATGTAGGGACCTAAGAACAATGACACGTATAAGTATGATGTGCACATACACATAATTCAAAGGAACAAGGCCAACGTACCACGGTGATTTTGAATATCGATGTCGAAAATCGAATTTCCATCGGAACAATTCTAAGCATCTCAGTATCACAAGATCGACTACCACAGTCCCAACGGGAGGCGCATTACCTGATTCTCCTGTCCGGGACACGCAACGACATCCGTGGCGTTCCCGTTAGCATCAACAGCACGGATGTGCACTTCGCCGCTGGGTTGCTGGTAGTCGAGAGAGCGAGGGGGAAGTGTTGGGACCGGATCGTTCTGGTTAGTCATGTGCGCCAGCGTGTTTCCGAGCTACACCATGACAAAAAAAAGCCAGCATCACGGTCAGACATTAGAGATAGAAAGCAAGGGGATGAGGGAACACGGACTGTGGTGTCGAGGTAGTTGGCCCAGGCTGGGTTGCCGCCCCTTGGAAGCCCGAAGACCGTTGTTGTGACCTCGACGGAGGGGTTAAGGTCCTGGCGTAACATGGCGGCGTCCATAACTGCTATTGCTGCGCCTAAAAAGGTAGCATTCAATTAAGCTGGGCGGGATCATGAGTGTATCAACCGGCCTAGCGAGTGTCCTGTTACCAAGACCTTGCTGACGCCCTTGCTCGTCAACCCGGCCTGAACGCCTGCCAATATAACATCAGCGGTGCGCTCAAATGTCTTTTGGAAGCCGTCGTGCACTCTGACGTTTCCTAATGGGAGTGAGCAATTACAGTACAACAATGAGTGAGAGTATGTCGACTTGCCATCGACATTTGGGAAACGAGACGAATTGAGTGAAACAAGGGGGATCTCCAGATCATTTAATACGGATAGACTGGGACAGCATGACACTGTCATCAGAAAGAAAAGCAAAATCTCACGCAGTCGCATCTCGACTCACAAATCTGGATCGGTTCCCTGATGCGCCACGACGATGGATTGCGTGGAGGGATCGTGCGCAATCAAGTCTAAAAGTGGAACAACCGCAGCATCAGCGCTCAACGCAGCTCCACTACAACCAACAAGAACAGACACTCACATTGGGGCACAAGACTGTTGTCTGTAAGAGAGATGTAGAATGTCAATTGATGATCTATTAAGGACAAAAAAAATAAGCACCTCCTCCAGCCTGGAGAACCTCAATGCCGGCGCCCAGATCAGTGCACGGGGCACCACACTGCCAACTGGTGACCGCGCCCGTCGAGCAGTACACGACGCGGGTGAACTGTGCAGGGCGCAAGAACTCGGCGTTGGTAGTGTCCTGCGAGAGCGCAGTTGGTGTTTGTGTGGACGAAGGTGCGTTGGGATTCCCAAGGATGTCGTCAATAGAGATGGGTGCGGGAGCAGCCCCGGCCGCCCGGATGAATGGGGAGAGCAAAAGGAGGGGAGTAGTAGTCAGTGTCGCGAGCATAGTGACTTGAAAATGGACGAGGGCAGGGGCGGAGTGAAGTGGGGATGAGGAGG
>QLOM01003383.1:0-29732 GCA_003313785.1 Termitomyces sp. MG148 | reverse complement strand
ATAGCAGCACCGCCGTCTATGTGTATACAGTCATTGTCAGACTATTGGTGACACACCATCAAGCACAGACAAGAGCTTGCTGCGTCCACTGGAGAACACAAAGAACCGCGACATCATTACCCAAGTCATTGTATATGTCACCGCACTGACCAGCTAGTCCCTGTTCAAGCAGATTCAAAACCCATGTGAACAGATCAACGCAAGAGCCATATACATCGATCTCTGTCAGAGTCATGCCAAAGAGATCCCCGAGCATACACGGGATCAAATACGGTCGTTTTCGGACATAGTATCAAAGATACGGAGATTCGCATGCAAGTTTACTACGTCCACTGGGGAACACGAAGACCTCTGTTCTAATGATTTTGTCTGTTGATCGCAAAGTGTCACGAGGAAAGGCTAGAGACGGAATCTATTGTGTACAGTGATTATGTAGTTGCGCAGGGATCGTGACAACCTCGACGTTCTGTCACAGCCATCCGCTACACGGCTGCACCCTTCACTTAAGAAGTTGATAGAATTCAGGGCTTTGAGTCATTCATATCTAATTCTTATGAAAATCAAACTTGGGGACTTACAAGTATATCTTAACGGTTGGCGTCAATAAGAGCTCAGATGAGTGTCCTAGGATTCTCATATCCGTGGAGCTCGAGAAATTTCTTAAGGATCCTAGCACGTGATGCACGTCAATACCCCCTCGCTTGCTTCCTTCCGTTGCAATTATATATTGTTAAAATTCAGACCTAAGAACACGTATAAGGATTCCCTCAGTCCGATGTAAATGACTGCATTTAACTGTACCTAAGAACACGTATAAGGATTCTACGGTACAGTCAGTAAGTCTGTGTGTCTCTAGTCTGTAGTGTGACGTACCCCTCAGTCCGATGTAAATGACTGAGGGTTCCTATGTAAAATCGTCCGATATATATGTATTTGGTGGACAATGGATCCATTGTCCACTTGGGGGCCATTGTCGAATGTGATGGCCCTATGTGACGGGTGGCGAGTGACTGTGTGATACGTCCAAAGTCTAACACTCCTCCTCACCACAGACACTCCTCCTCGCGTGGGATCATGGCGTTCTACCAAAGGCCGAGACGAGGGCGTAGGTATAGGAAGGCAGGAGTGGGAAGTGTAGAAGATAACAGGGTTTCGTCCTCAGTCACTCACGGTAATGTGGTCAACTGTATTTATTATTTACCTGTAGAAGATAACAGGGTTTTGTCTACAGGTAACAATGAGTGACTAAGTTTGTAGAGAAATATATAGATGTACTCACCCTCAGTCACTCACGGTAATGTGGTCAACTGAGGGTGATGTTTGTGGTACGAAAAAAATAACAAGAAAAAAAGAAACAAAGACTGGTAAATACCGATCATCTTGGAGTGTGGCTAACAGGACCGAAAGAGGTAAATGCTCAATTGGGAAACATGTCGAGGGTTGGTAAGTCGATTCCTCAACACTCCCCTTGACTTGCTTGACCGTCGACGTGCTTGAGTCCCATAAGTGTGATGAGGTAGTTGTGGGTAGCTCAAGGCAGTGGCTTAGTACAAATATCGGCAATGTTTTCAGCAGAGGATATATGGGTAACTTCGATATCCCCTTCCTGGATACGCTCTCGGATGTAATGGTGCCTGATATCGATATGTTTTGCTCGGGCATGTCCCTTGGTAGATTGTGCCAGGGCAATGGATGACGTGTTGTCGACAAGGAGAGTGGCAGGAAGAGGTTGAGTCAGGTCGATTTCTAGAAGGAAGTTGTGCATCCATAGGGCTTGTTGCGACCCACGTGTCATTGCCATGTACTCTGCCTCTGTGGTTGACAGCGCCACCGTCTGCTGTTGCTTGGAGCTCCAAGACACCGGTCCTCCAGCCATAAGGAAGATATACCCTGAGGTAGATTGTCTAGTATTGAGATCTCCTCCATAATCAGCATTGACATATCCTACCGGCTTTGTAGATCCTCCCAACTCCTTCGAGTACCGTATTCTGTAGTCCAGCGTGCCTTTGACGTAGGCTAAGACATGGAGTAGAGCCTTCCAGTGTGCTGGGCCTGGATTCAACTGGAAACGTGCAAGGAGTGTGACTGCGAATGAGAGGTCTGGTCTTGTTGCGGCTTGGGCCCACATCAGGGCACCAAGTAGCTGTCGGTATGGTTTATCGTGCATGAATAGCTTCTCTGCTTCACTTTTGGGAGACATCTTGGCGGTAAGGACAATTCCCGATGGGAGGGGTGTGTATCGGGGATTACATTCTAGCATGTTGTATCGTTCAAGTAACCGAGTAAGATATGCCTTCTGGGAGAGAGATATTGCCCCAGTAGCTTCATCTCTTTCAATGGCCATTCCTAGGATGAATGTCGGTTTTCCTAGATCTTTCACTTCATAAACACACGCCAGTTGCGTCTTTGCAAGTTCTGCGCTGCGAGTAGTCAAGGACAATCCAAAGATGTCATTGTTGAAGGTGTTTGTAATGGTTCTCTTGGTTCCAATAGTTCTTGAGCACATGCAAGGATCAGCCCTAGACTTCTTATACCCCAACTCTGTATACGTCCCATCCAGCATCCAGTACCAGTCAAAGCCCCCTTGCATGAGGCCGTAAATGGTTTTTTGAAGTCATGCAAGCTTCCCCTCCCCTCCCGGGAAACCAGGTGGCAAGCGCATGTAAACCTCATGTTCCGGTATGCTGTTAAGATAAGCCAAGATGAAGTCCACCTGCCAGATCTCTAGCCCTTCCTGTGCCGCAATAGCTGCTGACATGCGTAATGATTCAAGTCGTACCACAGCCGCATACGTCTCGTTGAAGTCTTCCCCTACCACTTGTGAGAACCCCTTTGCCACCAGACAAGCCTTCCTCCGGGTCACTTCTCCTTCAGCATTATACTTGTTGGCATAGACCCATCTACACCTTACCATGTTCTTATCCTTAGGAACCGACTCCTCATCCACCAGTTCAAAGACACCTCTATCCTCCATCATCTTCAGCTCCTCTGTCATGGGTGGCTGCCACAGGTCCGGTCTCTCCATTGCTTCTGCGTAAGTTTTTGGGATATTTTTGTTGTCGCCCTCAGCTATAAAAGCATAGGGTCCTCCTGCCATCAAGGCTGTTGGGAGATTCCCACCCATTGCCCATTCCTCCCCTTGATCGTGTGCTGCCGTTTCCCTCTGAATAGTGTCCCGAGCCGCGATGAGGGCTGGTGTGGGTCTGGCCAGTCGTGATGAGCGCCTCAAGGTCTGCACAGGCTGTTGCTGAGCTGGTGTCATAGGTAGTAGAGGAATTGTCGGGTTCTCTGTCTGCGTATCAACTGTGGCGGCATGGTCCAGGTGGAGTGGCCCGCTGCCTGGCCTGATTCTTGGGGCAATGGGTTGTTGTGTGGGAACAACGTCTGGTGGCGTTTGGCCATTGGCTGTTGCGCTTGGCTGGTAGTCTTCTTCCAGTTCAGTTAGGATTGTCAGTGACCTATGCCCAGTTCCTTCCTAAATAACATCCTGTGATGTCACGATTGACCGCGAGCTAGAGTCATACAGGCAGTACCCACCAGTAGTGTAGCCCACTAGGCGGGTTTTTACAGATCGAGGGTCTAGTTTGGACCTCACCAGCTTGCTAGGTACCTTGGCCTATGCCAGGCACTCCCATGGTCTTAAGTGATCCACCCTTTGCCTCCTGCCTGTCCATGCTTCACAGGGAATGACATCTTGATGTCGCGATGAAGGGAGTAGATTCCGTGTGTAGATCTGTGCTGCGGCTGCCTCAGCCCATAGGTCTTTTGGCAGCCCGCTCTCGGCTAACATGCATCGTACCCTGTCAAGGATGGTGTGGTTTGCTCTCTCAGCCACTCCATTTTGTGTGTGTGCATAGGGCGTAGTCACATTGAGGATGATTCCATGGGTATTAAGGTAGGTAATCCATGCTTCATTCACCCATTCCTGCCCTGCATCAACTTGAACCTCACGGAGTTTCTTCCCAGTCTGGCGTTCTGATTTGGCATGATAGAGCTTAAACGCGGTTAGGGTGGTGATGGCATCCTTTCATGATAAAAAGTCCCTGGACACATGGGAAGTACCTCCATCGACTGCTACCATCATATATGTTGCGCCTCCTAGTGAGGTGACACTCGCTGGCTCCCACAAGTTGATATGGACACAGTCGTTTGGTGCTTTCTCCGGTTCCACCTCCGCGTCATAGGGTCTGGATGCATGCTTACCATATATGCAGTCCTCGCATATGCTTGGCACACTAAGCTCACTCTTAATTACTAATCCATCCACCAGGTTGTTGGATAGTGCTTTTTGGATGGTTTTGATGCTGGCATGGTTGAACCGTCGATGCCACACCTCGAGAGTTGCAGGTTTCAACTGGGATCTTGCTACCATGGCACCGGTATGGCTCTGATTGCCAAACGTGCTTAGGAGATACATACCCCCATTGCCCTTTTCCCATAAGACTTCCTAGCCAGTCCGGTCCTGAAATCGTACCTGGCCCCCACCAAAGATGATGTTGAACCCGGCTTTATCAAAGTGGTTGATTGAGACAAGGTTCGAAGCGAGTTCAGGGGCGTGCAGCGCATTTTGGAATATGAGTTCCGATGACCCATGAGCCGTGTTGCATGTTTTCTTTACTGTTCCACGGCCGACTACTTGAAACCTGGCCCCTTTCGGAGCAGCATGGCCTTCCATGGAGGTCTTCAACTCCTCGTAGTCAGAGAACACTTCTCTATTCATGAAGAAATGGTCGGTGGCTCCAGAGTCGGCATATGTAGGTACCTCAGTTACGATCGCTGCGTTTGTTCCTGTCCCTTTCACTAGGGCAGTCTGACTCTGTCCATCTGATCGATCTTGCATGGTGGCGGATAGCACATAAGTAGCGTGGGTGGTGGTGTTTTCAGTCTGTGGTTCATTTGTGGTGGCTGAGTTGGCTGTGGGGGGAGGTGAGGCTGTCTTGGTGGATGGAGCTTTTGCTGTCTTCATTTTGTTCCGGAAGTTTGGGGGAAATTGTCCCTCCTTTCCTCCACTCTTCCAGTAACAATTCTTGATTGCATGTCCCGTTCGCTTACAGTTTGGATTTACACAGACTAACTTTGGCTTTGTCTGCGCTTGGAGGGCCGTTGTGGATACTCCGGCCTTCTGTTTCTGTAACACGAGACGGTCCCAGTGTATGGTGAGTGCCGCAACTACATCCTTCGTTTCTTTCATGGAGTAACATCCTGCAACTACAGCGTTCCAGGATTCTGGTAGTGACGCCATGAGAATCATGCGAAAGGTTGCATTGTCAACTTTAGCTCCCCTCTCCACAGCTGATCTCCACTTCTCTCTCATGTCTTCCACATGTTTGAGAAAATCCATGCTGTCAGTGAACTCAATTGCTCATAGTCGTTTTTCAGCGTTCATCGCCGCGATCTCAGAGAATACTCCGTAATTGTCTGTAAGTGGTTTCCAGGCTTCTGCTGCTGTACCATCCATCCAAATACCCAGTGCAACAGGGTTTTTGGTATTGTAGGTGATTAATCCCAGTGTCCATGCGTCTCTCTCCTCCCATTCCTCCAGGGATGGGTTTTTTGACAACTATTTGGTAGGCTTGTACTCTGCCTTAGGATCCTCCTTTTTGCCTTGTTGTCTTCGTCAACAGTGATTTTGGGTTTTGTGATCGATCCGTCCAGATACCCTCGGGCGCCACGCGCCCTCGCTGCAATCAAGACTCGATTTTTGAAGGTTAGGTAGTTTGTCCCATCGAAGTGTACCTCCTCTGGGAAATTTGGTGGATTCAACGAATTTGTAGACGACATGCTGTCTTTGTGGTGGTATTTTGTATTGTTGGGAATGTAGGAGTTGCTTGTTGGAGCAGTGGCTCAACGCAGTGGGAGTACTAAAAACGGGGCCTATAACCTGTAGAAGATAACAGGGTTTTGTCCTCAGTCACTCACGGTAATGTGGTCAACTGTATTTATTATTTACCTGTAGAAGATAACAGGGTTTTGTCTACAGATAACAATGAGTGACTAAGCTTGTAGAGAAATATATAGATGTACTCACCCTCAGTCACTCATGGTAATGTGGTCAACTGAGGGTGATGTTTGTGGTACAAAAAAAATAACAAGAAAAAAAGAAACAAAGACTGGTAAATACCGATCATCTTGGAGTGTGGCTAACAGGACCGAAAGAGGTAAATGCTCGATTGGGAAACATGTCAAGGGTTGGTAAGTCGATTCCTCAACAGGAAGGGCTTTCATGAAGATGTCGGCTGTATTTTCCTTCGAGGGGACTTGTAGAAGGCTGACTTCACCTGATTGAACTCGTTCGTGCAGGAAGTGATATTTAATATCTACATGCTTTACCCTTGTATGTAGGAGTGGGTCTTTGGAGAGTGCAATTGCGGAATCATTATTGCAGAACATGTGTGTTGGTGCGTGAGTGAGATTGTGGCCGATATCTCGCAGCAGTGCCCAAAGCCAAATGCATTCCTGAGCGCACTTGAAGACCGCCATGTACTCTGCCTCACATGACAAGGCCGCTACTGTTTGTTGCTTCCTGACTGCCCACGAGATGCTCCCTGAGCCAAGGTTCCAAGTGAAACCTCCGACGCTTCTTCTGGTGTCTGGGCAGCTTGCCCAATCGGAATCGGTGAAACCAGTCAGTTCCACGTCATTTGTACCTTCGAGATGGAGTTGTAGGTCCTGTGTGCCTTTCAGGTAGCAAACAAGGCATATTGCTGCGTTCCAATGAGAAGTCGCATAGGAATTAAGGTATTGTGTAAGTTGCTGGACCGCAAATGCAATGTCAGGACACGTCGAAATCACTAGGTATAGGAGGCAGCCAACGAGCTGTCGGTATGGAGTGTTCTTGAGTACGTGCTGTTCTTTGTGGGGGAGGGTGGTCCGGTCAACACGCCGGAGCTTAGTGTTTGGATCCATGGGGAGGGAAAGAGGTGTTGCATTTTTCTGGCCGAATTGGCTGACAATCTTGTCAATAAGGGCTGTTTGTGAGAGCCTAACAGAACGACTTTCTTGGTCCCAATCTACTGCGATACCAACCACAAAACGGGGGATGCCAAGATCTGAAATGGTCCATACTTTTTGCATCTGGTCCTTGAAGCGTTTGTTTTCGGCTTTACTGCTCGTGATGGAGAGGAAGTCATCTACGTGTAGAGCTGCGATGACAGAACCGTGGTCAGTGACACGGTAAAAAATGCACGACTTGCATGCCAGGTGCTTAAATCCCCATGCAGCCATGTTGTTGTTCACAGCTTTGTTCCAAATCCTCCCAGCCTGCTTCATACCATATAAGCCTTGCACCAGCTTCCAGACCCAATCCTCTTTTCCTTCTACTTCAAAGCCTTCTGGTTGCTTCATATATTGCGTCTCATCCTTGGGAAGGATCCCGTATAGGAATGCTGTCTTGACGTCGATCTGGGTTACATCCCAGCCCTTCACGGCGGCCAAGTGAAGTAGTATATGCCATGATTCCATGCGTGCGGTTGGTGAGGTTGTTTTCATATAATCTTGACTATAGATTTGTTCGTATCCTCGAAAGACCAATCTGACTTTGAATTGAATGGCATTTCCATGTTCATCATGCTTAATTTTGAAGATGGGACGTCCTGTCCTCACCTTTTGCCCAGCAGGTACTGCAGATCGAGGAACAAGTTGATACACCCCCATTTTGTGGAGGGAATTGAGTTCATCCCTGTAAGCCATCTCCCATTGGTCAGCATCGCCTGATAGCTTAGCCTCTGCCCATGATCGTGGTTTGTTGCTAATGTTAGGTACCAAGAATTGGTGGTTGAGGTCTTGGACGGCAGTGAGTAGATACTCAATGTCTTCCTGGGATGCAATGTTGGTGAGGTCAGAGACATCAGGGCCTTGATCCAGGTCCTCGGTGCCTTGATCGGTTGTCCCCAAGATCAGATCTGATGCCTTGTTTGCTTTGCGCTGCGCTCTAAGTCTCTCATCTGCTGCAATTGATTCCCGTACTGCTCTCTGAGTCCGCAACATTGGGGCATTCTTGGGATCGGCCCTTTTGGTTGGTATAGGTATCCGATTGGATCATCGAGGGAGGTGTGCTGGCTGATGATCCTGCTGTTCGATTTGAAATCAACCCAAACAATTTCTAATTTACGTGTCACTCTCCGTCCTTCCTCCCGCACTTTAGGGACCATGTTTCTTGTCTACTTGCCGAGAATACATGAGTCACATTTGGGCGGTTTCAAGGGAAAGACAGCGGGCATACCTGGGACCAGTCCAGTTTTTGCCATGTTAAGGATGGTTTGGTAGTTGGCATGCCCGAGTCAGTGATGCCAAGTTTCCAAGTTGTTGATGTGCTGAGCAGCGAACGCATGGTGGATGGTTGTTGTGGGGCTGAGGTTTAGACAATATAAACATTGATCTGGGGTAAGAGAGCCTTGTGCTACAATTGCGTGGGTGGATCTATCAATGATTTTGACAGACATGTTGTCGAACACGGAGTCAAGCTTAGAACAAGAAGCAAGAGAGCTAACGGAGATAAGGCGGACAGTAGCGTTGAGGATGTAGAGTGCATCCTGTAAGGTAATGTCTGCACTTTTGGCTATGTGTAATCGGATGTTTCCAATTCCTATAGCCGTGACACTGGAGCTCCCTAGCCCTTTCACATTTTGTGGAGGAATCGGTCTAAGAGAGACAAAGTCACTGCGGTATGGAGAGATGTGAACGGTGGCTCCAGAATCCACCAGGAAAGGAGTGGATTCTAGTGCTGTTACGAAGGTGCACCCGACTTGTGCAGATGGTGAGATGTCCGTGGCTAGTACCTTTTCAGTGATTTGGTCTGCATGGGTGTCCCAGTTCACAGAGGCTTGTGTCTCTTCAATTGCCATAAATCCGATGTGTTTCCATTGTTCCATGCTCTTATCAGGAAGGTGACATCCAGGAGAGGTTTTGGTGTGGTTGGCAACACCAGCAAATGCAGTAGTATTGGAGGGAGTGGGAAGTTGGCCAAGTTGAGTAGGATTGACGTACCATAACTTCTCGTCTAACCAGTCACAGCAACGAATGATTTGGCAGGGGTAGTAGTCCCGGCAGATGAGTTATTGGTATGTGAGTTAGATTTCCCCTTTGCATTCTTCGCTTCCTGTGCTTCAGCTACCGTTTTTCTGGCCATGCTTCCCCCCTTCCAAACGCAGAAAGGTTTTGTGTGTCCTTGACAGGGCTTCTTGAGCGAGAAGCAATTCTTACAACAAGCTGCTCCAGGACCATGATTGTGTCCTGGTAAGTCTGTTGGTTGCGCACCCCCTCTTGCGCTAAAGGCCGTTGCATGACTAGATTTAGCTTTGGCGTTGATTATAGTTTGGGCGTTCTCCATGAGTACGCAAATGTTGGTAGGATTGCAGGGGAAACTCTGGGTACATTTGCTAATGAGGGTAGATACAGAATTCTGCAGAGATTCAAAGCTCAAATCGTTCAAACTGTTAAATAACGCGATGCACGTGAAGAGGTCCCTGTCCACTGTTCCGATGTCAAAGGCTTGTTTCACGGTATCAGCGATGCGGCCAGCTGTGACGAGTAGAGGTTCATTGGTAGAGCAGTACGTTGACAAAGCCTCCTGTAGGAGGGCAATCTGTTTGATTGGTCCCTCTTGTTGCACGTGCATCTTAAGGTTTGTAAAGCACTTGGCTGCACCCTGGTCTGTGACAAGATCACAATGTTTGGCGTCATCCAAAGCGGACTTGATGAAAGTGATAGCAAGTCTGTCGTTCAGTCCCCAATTGGCATGTGCACAAGGCTCGATGTTGGCATCAGGTTGAGTGGAGATGGTGTCAAAGACGTGGGCATATATGCCATTAAGAATGAGTGTGTCCTTGAGCTTGTTGGTCCACTGAGAGAAGTTCCCATTAGCATGAGCGTACTTGGGTCCCTCCCACCTGTGACGTATGACGCACTCAGGGACAGAAGGATTGGAAGCATCCGTAGATGAAACTGAGAAAGAAGATACTGGAGCCATAGCGGGTAGAGACGCGAGAACAAGAGATGTGCAGAGACAAAGAAGATAGACAAAGAGACAAGGTACGTGATGTGGCACGAGATGGTTGTACGTGACGCGGCGTGAGATGAGGTTCAATTGATCCTGAGAGGGTCCTTCAAAAATAAAGGTCTGGTGTCAAGTATTTCTCTTTCAGAAAATAGTTGACAATATGCCCATAACCTGTTAAAATTCAGACCTAAGAACACGTATAAGGATTCCCTCAGTCCAATGTAAATGACTGCATTTAACTGTACCTAAGAACACGTATAAGGATTCTACGGTACAGTCAGTAAGTCTGTGTGTCTCTAGTCTGTAGTGTGATGTACCCCTCAGTCCGATGTAAATGACTGAGGGTTCCTATGTAAAATCGTTCGATATATATGTATTTGGTGGACAATGGATCCATTGTCCACTTGGGGGCCATTGTCGAATGTGATGGCCCTATGTGACGGGTGGCGAGTGACTATGTGATATGTCCAAAGTCTAACATATATGTATAAAGCATGTTATTTGTGGCAGAAGATACAGTGAAGTATTTAATCATGAGCTCGCAAGCCAGCTGTCCAAGTTTGTTCCCCCCATTGCACCATTTGTTGAGCTGCCATAATGATTTGCTGCCATCATATCCACCCTGGAACTCTGTGGGTAATATTGATTTATTGACGGTGACGAAAGGAAATCGAAGGTTTGAGGTGCTGGTGTTGATACCGGGATATGTGAGCTTATATTATCTGAACTTGTTAGCACATTGGAGAAATAGTTTGGTTCCAACTCACCTGTTGAGAAGACCTCCCTCAAATGTGATGCAGACATATGCAAGGTATCCATGCAAGAAGGGGTTGCTGTTGGACTATTGATCACCAGTGCTAGAACTGGAGCTGCCACATGCCTGGAAATGATAGGGAGCCTATCGTCAAGAAACAGATCTTCCTCTTTCTTGATGGCTTCCTCAACATAATTGAAAACTCACTGTGTGAGCATGCAAAACTCGCCACAAAAAAGAAAGATCACTTACTCAACCCATCCCTCCAAGCGTACATTCGTGCCCCACAACTGTTCTTTTTCTCTAAAGAAATGCGTCAGCTCACTGAAAAAATCTGTACTTTTTGCAGCAGATCCAGTTGGCATTCATGAAGTTGACTTTTGACTTGTCTTGCGCTTCTTTGCATGGGAAGCTGGTGCCAAATTTTCCATTTTGGTATTGCCATCACTAGTTGAGCTTGTTGTCTCTGCAAACTCGTCAAGAAGCTTGGGATTTGCCTGAGCAAATGGACGCTAATACCAGCAGTATGTCAGTAACTTTCCCCAAAACTTTGAATTCCATACCATGATAAGGAAATGAATGCCGTGTTGAACATCAGGGACATCTGAGGCACACAAGAACTTGTGAGTTGCATCAATGAAATTTGCAGTGAAGTTTATGCCTCTGCTCATAACACCCTTCTTGATCTGTGGTCAGATATTCAGAAAAGCACAGGCAAACCAGAGCACTGTACTTGCCACATTTCGGAGCTATGCTTTGATGTATGAAGCTTCCCTTCCAAGTGTGCTTTTGAAAGCTTTTATACGTGATTGTGTTTGCTTGTCATCATTGAAGTAATCTTCGAATCCATTGCTTTCTGAATGCTTCTTTAGGTATGCCTATACATTACATTCAGTAGCTTAAATTCATGTCAAAGTTGTAGCTCACCTGAACAGCTGCAATGATAATTGAATTGGAATAATTTGTACAATCATGTTCCCATATCTTCAGTTGTGTTACCGTTCTAATTGTATTCTACATCATTGAGTGTAATAAAGAGTCATCTGAGAAGGAATGGGATGTACTTTTTGAGACTCAGTGAAACTTGTGCTGTGATTGAGGGCATTCTCCACACGTTCCATAATTCTTTTGATTGCAGTGTATTCAGCCTGAGATTGTTGTAGAGTTTGGTGGGTGCAAAATTTGGTGGCAAACTTGAAGAGTTCAAGTCGCTGCTGGTCATCTGAGAGGAAGGATATAACCTGTCCAATAGGAGTCAGTCTTTGTTCAACAGTGATAGAATTCAAGGAACAGCCAGACATCAAGCAATGCAAACATTTCCTGCATATATGTTGGACCTAAACCCATTTTTGTCACAAGCATCTGTATCCACAGAGGCATTGTCAGCCAAGTTCGAGGTATAGGCTGTCCAAATGATGGAGTGTTTGGAATCTGACTGCAATAATCTTCTTCAAGTGGATCATCAGTTGGTGAAGAAGGGCATGATGCAGTATTCATTGATCAATTTTTTCTCTGTTGGTGACACAGACAAATCCAGGACCCAGGTTGAGGATAAAAAGGAGGGAAAACTTTATCTGCAAGAAAAATCCTTTCAACACATGATTGCAAGATGTCCAAACTTTGCTCAGCTGCCTCAGAGTCAGATTCAATGACTTGTTAAATGGTAAACTGATTATTTAAGTATGACTACACCCTATGCTGGTGAAGGGTAACTATATTGGTACAAATATGGACTGATTTGACTAATCCCTACCAGTATCTGATCTTGACCCAACAACAAACATGCTGGAGTCTGCTTGAGAGAAGACTGAGAAGACACACCAGATGCTACTACCAATAGTATTGTTCTAGTAGTAGATGTACCACCTTTTTTCTGACGCTTTTTCTTCTTTTCATCAATTTCCAGCTTTGCTGCTTTTAAAATGATAGCTGTTCTATCCAGAGATGGCAATGCTGGTCAAAATGGCAAAATGCAAAGTGCACTGTGCATCTGTGCAGTGTTTAATATAACATCATGCAGAGAGATGTGTTCTATTTCTAGGCAAAACTGTTGCCTCTTGTTCCTGATGAATAGCATGATGAGATTTTATAAGTTTACATTGATGATCTTTGCAATTGTGTTGCACATTGACAGTGCATTGTATGTCCTGGAAAGAAGAGACAATGAAACTGTGCACTGATCCACAGTGAAAAATGCTCAACACACTTTGACATCAATGCAGACCCACTCACTAACATGAGTATGCAGCTGCAGCTGAGGCATTCAGTAATGCTCATGTTTTTCTGTTGAGATTGCAGGAGCAATGATAACAAAACTTAACCTTCCAGTCTACTCTTCAATTGATCCTACAACCTGTATCAAATCAATGATCTTTCCAACTTGGAAACCACTTCCATCTTTGGATGAGTAGATAACCCAGGAACCACAATAGCATTGATCACTGTTAGAAATCATTGCAGTCTCAGGTGTATAGACTAGGCAGTCAGTCATAGTGGATGACAGGAATCCTTGCTTAAATGCCAGTGTTTCAGACCAATGCAATACTCTACCTTGTCGTAAACATTTTTCTGTATTGTAGGGTAAGTCCACAATAAGAATAATAATGGGCTGCCCAACTGACCAATTGAGATTTTACGTTCATCATTCTGTTCAAGCTGAAGAATGCATTGGCCAAAGTTATGGATCTCCAGGAGCTTTAGTGGCTCAGAATCAATAGAATACCACTTCAATGATTGCATATCATCAGAACGTTCCATCCAACTCATCAAACTATTGCTTCCTTCAGTTGTCTCTTTCAAGCGGTTCATCAAGAATTTTCCACCACTCAGAAGATGGTGAATGCAATTTTCTTTGGCCATTTGTTGAGAAATGTCTCGAGATGAAGCATGGCAATTACTGTGGATACTTGCTGAGCAAATAATTGCATTGAAAGATTCAAATCCTTCTGTTGTAAATAGCATGGCTGGTCCAAACTGTCTGATATGTTTGGGAAGATGGAAGATAATATGAAATTTGGGTTTATTGAACCAATGTGGTGTGACCTGACATGTACAGTTCAAAAAAATGTCAATAGTTGATTTTATAAGTGCCTGCGTGGTTTTTGAGACAAATGAAAATCAAAATTGTATTAGTTGCAATATGCACAATATATTCCTGAACATTATCAATTTTTGGCTGCCATACCAGTGGTATAAGGACACCTAGTGCATTCTAGCAATTTAAAAAGTCCTTTTTCAGTAAATTGTACAAGACAAATGGTGCCACTTGAGCAATAACTCAAAAATCTCACTCAGTCAGTGATCCTGCATAATTGACCAGTGTTGAACCAGAGAGTGGTGAGATGCTGAGGCCAGAGGTATCAAATGAAAAAAGCCGTGAAATCAAAACTTCTTTTAGCTCAGGTTTCAATTGATGAATTGCATCTTGCCAGAAATATTTAACAAAACCCAACAGAATGACATGAAGTATTTCCACCAGTGTGTCTGAATGAGGATCAAAATCTGAAAGGCAAATCAATGAGTTGCAAGTTTCTAAAAAAAATGTTTTACTTCTGATTTGCCACACTGGACTGGCTCTTCCTGAGGCTTTCCATGCTTAGTAAAAATGTCAAATAGACAGTTCAAGAAGAATGCTTGATAAGTATCCTTAACACTTGTATCAGTCTTGGATTGTTTGAATGCTGCATTTCCACCAATGCAATGGGCCTCAGCAAAGTGAGATCAAAGAACTGTCTGAGTTTCTTCTTTGGTTCGAGCACGGCCAATCTAAATTTGTATGAGATACTGAATCCAGATTTTCAAATAACAGATAAAGATGCTGATCATCATGAAGTTTGTAATTTGCTCAATCATCTTTGCCATAGTCTCAGACTTGTGCCCCAATTTTTTGCTGTTACTTGATTGAAAAACATCTGATTGAGAAGCATTGGATGCATCACTGTCTCGACAACTATGAGTTTCCTTGCTAACTCAATTGCTATTATCCTCTCCATCACTTCCCTCAACCTCACCTTCAACATGGCACATTCGACAGAATCTGCATCCACAAAGACTAATCTGACATGCAAATTCACTTTGCATGGGGTTGTCGCCAAGCATAGCAAGAATTGATGGTAACAGCAGAACTTTTTCATTTATCTGACAATCCCAAGCTCAAATGCCATTCTTTTGACAAGCTCTGAAAATAATCACATAAGATAGGTGCATCTGCAATCAGAATGTCAACATCTTAACTTACTCTAGTTGTTCCACAATGCTGTCAAGCATTTCAAGGGGTGGTGCAATGTTAGATGTAGACAAGAAATGAATATTGAGTTCACGGTGTACTAAGTGTTGAGGAAGTCTAGCAAGGAAAGGAATTGTGCTTATTCTATTTCTTTGACTGGTCACTGGAAGTGTCATCACAGTACAACCAGAGCAGAATTGCTAGAATACAATGACCTTGACTACAAAGTTGCCATAGATTTTCTACAGGTTTTAACCAAGGAGCAATACCTCCAGAAGCATCTTGAACACCTTATTGTACATTCAATAAAGCTATGAGCAAATTAATAGTGATCTCACCAATAATCTTTTGAGGATCAGGTAGCTGCTGGAAATGATATGTTTTGATCAACTGTGAGCACCCAAGAAGAAACTCTGTTGCAGAAACCTCATGTTCCTGGGTAGTGTCAATTATCCAGCCATGCATTGTGAGAATAGCATGCCATGCATTAGCAAACAACTGATTGCCACATTGGTACCAGCACAGTGGCATGCAGACCTCTGTCTGAAGAAGTCCAATCTCATCAATATAAATATCCTGTCCATTGATGTGAACCATTGGTGTAGTGAGGCTAGAATCCAGCTCATCTTTCCATCAAGCAGCATGCCATACCTTGGAAAGATGATCACTTGCATGTTCAGGGTAAAAATGCAAATGCTTTTGTACATTTGGATTGGCCAGCTCCTGAGCTATGAGTGCTGCCAAATCATTGGTGTAATATATATGACCAAGCGCTCCTTGAAACCTTATATTGTCAATGCCACAGAGCTTTTGTAGAGAATAGTCAATGTCATTCATGATTTGGTCCAATGGAATGTTAGAGAGTCCCAAAGCAAGCATGGATCAGTGAATAGTTTCATTCTGCTTGTGTGAGAATGCTGAGCATGGAATATGGCAAAGTATGTCCAAGATACATGTCTACAAAGCTCAGTTAGTGCTTCTGATATCCAGTGAATCAAGAGCCCACCTCACAATTAGGCCATGGAAAAAAAGGTTGCATCCAGTTATCAGTCACTTTCTGATTTGAACATCTCAAATATTTATCTAACCAACAGATAAGTGACTCACCCAAGAAAAATAAAATGACACTTACAAACTTGTAGTTGGGATTCACAAACACTGTCACTAGTCTCTGACCCAGACCGCTCTTCAAGAATTTCATTGGAGTCATCATCAATGCCCTCAGGACACAGTAAATACTCTCTTGTCTTTTGTGCTATGTTTCTCATGGTTTGACTGTCCAAGGAAGGCTGCATTGGTATGTCCATGGTTAGTGCTTCCCAATTGACAATTTTAGCTATACCCATTTCCAGATCAACCCATTGATTCAAAGAGTCACTGGGCAAAGCTTGTATCTCATCCAATACTTGTGCTAATAGACCACAAGTGTCTTGAGCTGAAGGTTGTGGTAATATAAAAGAACCACCAGTGGATGGAGTGTCATCATTGTGGCATTGGGTAATTCTGTCATGATGTTCAACTGCACTCTGGTGAGCAGCAGATTGCTTGTGACGTGGAATATGTTTTCTCTCCATGGGTTTTGAGAATGCACAAACAGCACACTGGTACAGGCCAGAATTGAGTCTCTTGAAATCTGAAGATTTCTTAAAAGTCAATATGGTAGTCCATGAGTTTGACTTATGTGCTGCATTATGTACCATTGCTAGAAACAAACTGTGAATGAGAAAAGGTCATGAGCAGAAACAGGAAACAAAGGTGAACCAGAGACAAAGCTAATAAGAGGCGAAGCTAACAGGAAACAAAGCTAATGAGCAAGGTTAAAAAAGTGACACAACTGCAAGATTCAACTGCCAACAAGTGGAGGTTATGCTACAAGTATATGAATTGAATACAAAATCCACATAAATTATGGCAAGCAGTAGAAAACTGTACAAAAAGAAAGTGCAATAGTAGCAGAGGAGACTGTGTCATCTTTCTAAAATGCCATAGATTTACAGAAAAGGAATGATTAGAGCCATTATAGGTAGATCAGATAAGTGGAAGAGTAACATTACAACAAGGTTCAGCAAGCCCAGGTGTGAGCTTAAACTTATAGCTTGTTGTAACTTGTGGAAAGAAAAGTATGCCTATAGAAAATCATACTTTGGCTATGGCAAGGCATCAAAGACATTGTCTAGCAGATCTGAGATACTCAGAAGGATACAAGAATACTTTAGATGCCAGGCTAGTGAGGGCATGATTGAATTTCTCAAGTCATAGAGGCAAACGTTGCATTGTATGCTGATGTGGGTCCATTGTTTGATTCAAATAAGTGACAACTGGATAAATATCAACTACTACTCCAAATCTGAAATGTCCCCAGGTTGATGGAGCTAGCCATGCATTACAAGCTGTTCTCCCATGAGAGTTGAGAACTGCCTTGAGCAAACAAGCTGACAGTGAAGTTGTCGTAGATGTTCTTTGAGCAAGAGAATTTCAGTGGACATCTCTTTATGTTCATCTGCTATTGCTTGGCACTCTGCTTCCTCCTTTTTAAACATGGCTTGCAGATATTATAGTCTTGAATGAGCTCCAAGTGAGCTTGAGTCAGACTCTTTAGTATGTTGTCCACCTTAGTTTCAACTGATAACTCAGAATCAAAGCTCCAGTCTTTTACTCCCTTGGCTTTGCATTGCATCTCTGACTTGCTTTGGATTGACCTTTTCACTTCTTGTATTGGAGATCCAGGGTCAACAAGCTCCATGACCTGTTCCCAGTTCTGTGTGCCTTGTGAGTACAATGGCCTGCCTTTTTGATAAAGCCTAAAGTGTAAGGGCAACCTTTAGAGACTATGGCTCAGTCACACAGCTGGCAGAGGGAAATCCAAAGTATATTTAGGTAATACAACCATAACTATTCACTTGGCAGAGAGAAATTCAAAGAGAACAAGTCTAGGGATTCCTTATGCCAGGAGTGATGCTTCCAAGGCTCCAGAAGTGTGGGAAGTAACTATATAGCATGACAAAAGCCACAATAAAATTTATAATCTAAAAAAGAAAAATCTCTGAAAATAATCAAAAACTCGGAAATTGCTATTGCCAGAGGTCATGCACATGTCTCATGTGACTTGCTTAGTAATTTGGAGGCTAGCCTCGAGATGACTAAGCCTCTGGATGCTTACTAAGCCTCTGGAAGCATTGGCTACACTTGTTTGAGTAATAACTAAAGAACCAGAGCACCTCAAGGGCTGAGAATAGTACTAATAGATAGTGTTGAAAGAATAGAAGCAGTAAAGTAAAAGAGTGACAGCAGAAATAAGGAAATAAATAGAGGAAGAATGAAGGAATAAGGAGTGAAAGAAGGGAGAAATGAGGAGTCCCCTGACATCCCCCCTCTAGAGTGCGGCGTCTCGACATGCTGGGTAGAAGTAATTTTGGACAGCCTGGTCAATCTTGAAAAGGGAGTAGTGCCTCTGATTGCCCGGGAAGCATTGGGGTGCTGTTGGTAGAATTCCCAGACCAAGACAGGAGCATGGACATTTTTTTGTGGCTCCCAAGAGATGTCTTCAATTCCATAGTCCTTCCACTTGACCTTGAACTGAAGCTTATTTCTGAAGAGTTGGCTGTCTAGGATCCGTTCCACTTCGTACTCTTCTCTATTGTCTACCAGAACTGGAGATGGTGGTGGCTGTGGACGTCAGCCTAGAATTGGATCATCTGGTGCAGGAGAGAGCTTTACTACATTGAAGACCAAATGGAGTCGGCTCATTTCATTAGGCAGTTTGAGTCGATAGGCTAGTGGGCCTACTTGCTTTACTATAGGAAAGGGTCCTAGACAATGATGAGAGAGCTTCTGAGAAGGCTGAGTAGTAGCAATATCAGAGGCATCCAAATAGACTTGATCTCCAGGCTTGTATTTGGGGGCTGGAGTTCATCCACGATCTGTAAGGGGAATGCTTAACGTCTGCGGAACTCCTTCCACAGAGCCAGCGAGCACTGGTGACAAGCGGGAGTCGAGCGGGCATAGAGGCAGGCAAGAGTCAGGCAAGGGACCGGCAAGGCTAACCGAGCGGTTGGACGTCGCTAGAGAGCTTACAGTAGGTTTGGTGTGTAGACCAGAAGAACATTGCTATTGTTCAGCCTGGAGATATTCTATCCACAGGCTGCCTATATATACTACATCAGTGGCTGTGCTATTACTAATACTGTTTACTAATCAGGCCCCGGTATGTAAAGGAGTATGACTAACAATAATCGATGCTGAGTAAGGTCCATGCATATGACTCATCAAAGCTGACTACTAAGAGATGGAAGGGGAAAGGGTGGGCTGAGCGGCCAGTTGAATTTGCTAGGAATAGGCATATTGTCGGACTAAGCTCGGAGTAGAGTTGGACACGGTCCGGAGACCGGTCCCCTGACATCAGCCCCTCCTCTAGGTTTGTCGCCTCAACAAACAGTGTTACCTTTCCCAGGTCGGGCGAGAGCGTCGAGCAGTGTTAGTGCCACGTGGTGGTGCCTCAGAAGTGCCCCAAGCATAATGCCCAAAGGCATAGTTGATGACCATGGAGAACGACGGAGCTGGAGTCGGAGTAGAGAGGGCCATAAGCAAGCCGGTGGGCAGTAAAGGTGCCACCAAGACTTGCATAGGAGGCGGATCATCCCAATTAGCGGGTTCTTGGAAGTCCGTGGTAGAGTCAGGCACAGGAGCCATAGGAGGAGGAGGCGGTGCCGACAGAGTAAGGGGTTTCGGGGTGGACGATGCAGGATCTCTAGAAAGAGCCGGTACAGCAACGGCCGACGCAGCGTTGCCAGATCGCTGCTTCCACGGTGCGCACACATGCTTCTTAGCAATGCGCTTTCCAAAGACAACAAGAGCTTCATCAATCTGCTGGTCAGTGCCCTGGATAGTGACAAAACGTCGGCCTTCACCACCAGCTAGACCAACTGAGAAGGCAGCCAACTGGGAGCCAGACAAGTCATGGGCTTGTTTAAGGCCACGCCTCTGATGCCCAACGATGTGCACAACAAGAGAGTTGGGGAGCTCAAGAGCACATTCGTAACGAGGGGCTTTACCGTCGGTAGAAGGTAGATCCTGAGCAAGAAGGACGGCCAGGGGAGTATTAGAAGTAGATCACAAGACCTGTCGATGATTACGAGAGGGGGGCGCGGTAGGAGTTTTGGAGGACTTGGAGGGCTTAGGGTGGCCAGGAGGAGCAGAACAATGGGCAACTGGAGCATTACTATGCTTATCAGCGGTTTGAGCGACGGCAATTGCATGTCCACTCTCCAGAGCAGCTAGTCTGCGTTTGAGGGTGGCGAGTATCAGCTGCATCTGCTGCATTATAGAAAACCAGTCGGCAGTCCAGGGAGGCGTCATGGCAGGGCCCGTTCCGGGAACAGGAGGTGTACCAGAGGCCAGGTCGGAAGGGCGAGCAGAGAGTGCCACTGTAGGGGTACGAGTCGTGGGGGTAGAGGGAGACCGAGAGTCAGAAGACATAGTAGGGAATAGGGCTGAATACTGTGGGCTAGAAGGGCAGACAGTGTAGGAGGCTGAACAACTTGTAAGAGGAACGCTTAACGTCTGCAGAACTCCTTCTACAGAGCCAGCGAGTACTGGTGACAAGCGGGAGTCGAGCGGGCGTAGAGGCAGGCAAGAGTCAGGCAAGGGACCGGCAAGGCTAACCGAGCGGTCGGACGTCGCTAGAGAGCTTACAGTAGGTTCAGTGTGTAGGCCAGAAGAATACTGCTATTGTTCAGCCTGGGGATATTCTATCCACAGGCTGCCTATATATACTACATTGGTGGCTGTGCTATTACTAATACTGTTTACTAATCGGGCCCCACTATATAAAGGAGTATGACTAACAATAATTGATGCTGAGTAAGGTCCATGCATATGACTCATCAAGGCTGACTACTAAGAGACGGAAGGGGAAAGGGTGGGCCGAGTGGCCAGTCAGATCTGCTAGGAATAGGCATATTGTCGGACTAAGCTCGGAGTAGAGTTGGACACGGTCCAGAGACCGGTCCCCTGACACAATCATAATAGCGGGCCATGTCATCCTTTGCCTTAGTTAAGGCTGCCTTAGCTTCTTCTTAGGCTGCCTTCATCCAATCTAGGAACTCGTTAACAGCTTTATTCTCTGAAAGTTGTCCACAAGGCTCAAATTCTATCCGAGGGTGTTGATTGGTGTCCAGAAGGAAAGAAGACATCTGAGTAGCAGCATGTATACGGTTGTTGTATTGAAACTCAGCCTCTGGTAATAGGTCATTCCAGTCATTCTGTCGTTCATTGCAGAAAAGCCAAAGATACTGTTCCAACTCTTGGTTGACATGTTCAATCTGGCCATCGGACTGGGGGTGGTAGGCAGTGAAGGTGTGGAGTTTAACATGGAGCAGACAATACAGTTCTCTGGTAAACTCTGCCACAAACTGAGGTCCACGGTCTGAGATGTAGGCATCGGACAGCCCATGGAGTTTCCAGACATGCTTCTGGTATAGGTTAGCAGCACCCATAGCAGAGCAAGTGGTGTGTGTTGGAATGAAGTGAGCACACTTGCCACAGAGATCTACTACTACTATGATTGCATCGTATCCATGAGCATCTGGTAACTCAACAATGAAGTCTACTAAGGCCACGCTCCAACGCTCAGCTGGAATAGACAAAGGATGAAGTTGTCCCATGAGAGGCTGACGACGAGGTTTAGTTTGAAGGCAGAGGTCACAGGTGGAGGTGTAAGAGCCAATATACCATGACATTTGAGGCCACCAGTAATTCTGAGAAACCAGTTCCAGTGTCTTTCACCTATCAGAATGGCCTGCAATCCAAGAATTGTGATGCTGCTTGACAATCTGCCTCTGGAGGTCAGGTAGGTTGGGTACATAGATGCGCCCCCAGAAGGTGAGAAGACCATTCTCCAAAGACCACTTGTTAGTGCAAACTGACTTCACTCCAGCTCTCTTCCACGTATGCAAGGCCAGAGCAGCCTTGGCTACCAGGTCTTTTTGAGCGCCCTCTTGGTTACCTCAGCAGATGTCTTGAAGGATGCTTGCTTCTTCTCCCTGGCCAACTACACCTTCTAGAGCACGGATAGCATAGCTTCAGGAGTACAATATTGTCATTGTCACTAGCTCCAGAACCATGATCAGCTCACTTAGAAAACGCATTTGGCTTGCCCATGCTTTGTTCAGGTTTGTGGTGCAATGAAAAGTCAAAGTTGGCCAGATACAAGGACCATTGAGCCTGTCGGCGGTCAAGTTTCTTGGCCGTCTGAAAGTACTCTAAGTTCTTGTGATCAGTCTACACCTCAAACTTATGCCTGGCACCCTCAAAAAAATGTTGCCACTCCTCAAATGACTAAATGATAGCCAACATCTCCTTGTCATGGATCTCATAATTGTGCTCCACGGCATTGAGACTCTTGGAGTAGAAAGCCACAGGATGCCACTTACTGTCCTCCTTTGACTGCTGAGAGAGGACGGCTCCAGTAGCAAAATCTGAGCTATCGGCTTCCACCCGAAAGAGAGAGTCATCATCTGGGAATGGGAGAACAGGCGTTGAAGTGACTGCCTGTTTGAGGGCATCAAAGGCAGTCTGCTGTGCCACATCCCAGTACCAAGGAGTGTCCTTAGTGGTGAGATCGAAGAGGGGCCAGGCATGGTGTGAGAAATCCTGAATGAACCTCCGGTAGAAGTTGGTAAAGCCCAGGAAGGCCTGAACCTCCTTCTTGTTCTTGGGCTTTGGCCACTTTGCCACACCAGCCACTTTGACTGAGTCCATCTCAGCCATTCCATGGAAAATAATCAGTCCAAGGTATTCAATTTTGGTCTGCTCAAATTCACACTTCTCTGGCTTGAGATAGAGCTGGTGTTGGCGGAGACGTTCCAGCACAATATGTGTAATCTGACAATGCTCCTCTAAAGTCTTGGTATAGATGAGGATATCATCAAGATATACACACACAACACCCTTTGCTATAAGGTCTTGGAAGATGTTGTTTATCATAGTCTGGAAGGTGGCTGGACTATTAGTAAGGCCAAAGAACATCACCAGAGGTTCAAAGAGTCTGCAATTTGTTCGGAACGCTGCCTTCCACTCATCACCTTCTTTGATGCATACATTGTTGTAGCCCCAGCGGACATCCAACTTGGTGAAATAGCGTGCACCTTGGAGGTTGTTGACAAGCTCTGAAATGAGTGGTAAGAGGTAGCAATTCTTCATAGTCATCACATTCAAAACTCAATAGTCTTGAACTAGACGTAGAGAACCATTCTTCTTCTTAATAAAGAAGACTGGGGAGGCCATTGGGGACTTTGAGGGACAGATGCAACCAGAATCTAAATTCTCCTGCAAAAAGGCATCAAGCTCATCCTGTTCTCGGAGAGAGAGAGAATAGACCTTGCAGCTAGAGAGCTCAGCATTGGTATAAGCTCAATAGCATGGTCCCACTGCTCGCGCTCTGGCAGAGAGTCAAATGACGCCTTAGAGAAAACGTCCTCAAAGTTTTGCAGGTGATGAGGAACTGCATCCTGGAACAATTTAGGAGCAGAGTTGGCGGCAAAGGCCTGAGCTAGCTGCTGGGAAGTAGTTTGACTAGCTCTAATCTCTGCCACAGTTGAGGGAGGTCGTAAAGTAGTTGCATAGATTCTATCATCTGTTTCAATGGCCTCGTCTGGAGACTCTAAGTCAGGAGCACATACAAATTCACTCTCACATCCATCTTCCATCTGGGCTTCACTCACTACACCTTGAACGTCCTCATAGAGGGCCTCTCTATAAGAGAACGCCAAGGGAGGAGGATTCAGTAGGTTGAAGTCTGCAAAGGGGAGGTGTCCAACTCAGCAAGCACATATAGCAGCACACTCATGGACTGAGGCTCTATGCTCCTCTTTAATCTCCTTGGCACATGTAGAACACCGTCGGGGGCAGCGGCTCATACTCACTTTACCCTTGGCCCAGTCAATTTCAGAGTTGTGGTCACGTAGCCAGGAGAATCCAAGTATCATGTCCTGCTTCCCTAGGCTGGTAACTGCAAAGACAGCACACTCAGAATGAGTTTGGTAATAAAGGACTAAATCCACCACCGAGCGGATAGATCCAGCTTTGTTGAGTGTACCATTGATGTTATAGACTGGAATGGGACAAGAGAGAGGCTGAGTAGTGAGTTGGTGTTGTTCTACATAATGAGTATTAAGGAAGAGTCCAGTGGCACCACTGTTCAGAAGAGCTACAATGCTTCGAGTCTGCTGAGTGTTAGTTGTCTCAATCTCCATATTTAGATGCAAAGAGTTAGGAGAAGGAGTGAAGGCAACAACGTAGTGGCAAGAGAGGCATTGTTCCCAAGCTGGGACATGTGGTTGTTGGACAGAAGGAGGAGGAGAAGAGGTCTCAGCTGAGGCTTTAACCAAGGGGGTATTTTGTACGTCGGAGAGGGTGCTTACAGTTTCAGCCAGAGAATCATTGACAGGGGGCAATATATTGGAAGATTCTACTTATAGGCATGCAAACTGACTAGCACCAGGCGGCGGAGGCGTACAACTCATCTGTCGCCCTACTGAAAACCCTCTCCTGTAGAACCTAAGGACTCATCCAAAGGTTTCATTACAGCCTCCACAGGACCCATGGACTTATTAAAAGGTTCTGCTTCAATCTGTGCATTTGGGAAAGGGTTTCTCTGAGCATCTCTAGCAGCCAGGAGCTGAAGAAGGAGCTCTTCCTGCTCTAAGACTGAGAGATAGTGTATCTCCAACCTCTGAGAGCAATATCGAGCAAAGTGACCAGGCTTTCCACAGCGACAACAAAGGAAAGGAAGAGAGGAGCGTTGGCGAGAGGCGTTGACGTCCATGAGGACTCCTAAAGGGAGAGGACGTGCGGCAGGTACCTGAGCTGGGGCTAGAGTGCGAAATGGGAAAGAGGATTGGATGGGAGGACGAGCAGGTAAAGGTATATGTGAGGTAGAACGAGAGATAGTTTCTCGGTGGAGCTCATGCCTTAACTCCATGAGCTGCCACTAGTTGCGTGCTACCTGATACCAAGACTCAATATGTGCATTATCAGGTCGTCCTTCAGCCATGCTGTCAATCCGATCCATGAGAGAAAGGAGGAGGCCATTTTGGAAGGTGAGACAGAGCTGAAAACTATTGGAATAGCTGGTCTGTTCAACAAGAGCTTGAAAGGAGTCAATGTACTCATCTAAGGTCCGCTTTCCCTGTCCGTATCAATGAGGGTCCCAGAGAGTAAGGGCTGCCACCTTAGCAGGGTCCAAGGGAAAGAACTCAGTTCAAAACTCCTTCTCAAACTGACTCCAGCTTTCAAGGCTCTCTACTCTTCCAAGACGTTGAAAAACTCGTAGCGTGTATGTTGAAGCTCGTCCAGACTTCATGTAAGAAAGAACCCAGGCGGTCTTGAGAGCATCAGAAGGAAAGGCTTCCTCACTGAGCTGAAGGTAGGTGATACATGACTGCAGAAATCACTCGCTCATGGCTCGGTCACCATTGAATGCATCTAGGAGTGCTGGACAAGGAATATTGGCATGAACAGGGGGGAAGGCCCCAGAGCGAGGGACTGGAGGGGTGCCAGCCCTAACTGGAGGTGCCTGGGGAGGGGTAGGAGGGAGAAGGAGGCGCTCTAAGAGGGCTTGAAGGGAATGGGAGATAGTGTCTGTGGCTTAACGTAATTTAGCAAGTTCGGTAGGATGAGAGAAGCTTGAGTGGTCTGCACCTGAGTCTCTAGAGCAAGCAAGCAACCCCAGGCATCATCCTGAGGAGCAGAAGCGTCCAAGGGAGCACCTGAGGGGGCTGGTTGGATCATAGAAGCAACAGAGAAGCAGAGGTAATCCAGTGGAGGAGTAATCTAAGAGAGCAAGAGAGGGTTCAAGCAGGCTAAAGGGGGCTCCCAGACCAAAATATAGAGACTTGTTCTGCTGTAAGGGCGACCTCTGGAGGCTATGGCTCAGTCACACAGCTGGCAGAGGGAAATCCAAAGTATATATAGGTAATACAACCATAACTACTCACTTAGCAAAGGGAAATCCAAAGAGAACAAGTCTAGGGATTCCCTATGCCAGGAGTGACGCTTCCAAGGCTCCAGAAGCATGGGAAGTAACTATATAGCATGACAAAAGCCACAATAAAATTTATAATCTAAAAAAGGAAAATAATCAAAAATTCAGAAATTGCCATTGCCAGAGGTCATGCACATGTCTCATGTGACTTGCTTAGTAATTTGGAGGCTAGCCTTGAGATGACTAAGCCTCTGGAAGCGTTGGCTACACTTGTTTGAATGATAACTAAAGAACCAGAGCACCTCAAGGGCTGAGAATAGTACTAATAGATAGTGTTGAAAGAATAAAAACAGTAAAGTAAAAGAGTGACAGCAGAAATAAGGAAATAAATAGAGGAAGAATGAAGGAATAAGGAATGAAAGAAGAGAGAAATGAGGAGTCCTCTGATATAAAGTATATGAATTAGGTCAATTCACAATGTATGTCAAAACAATCTACGCACTCTAAATTTTGTTGGACAGCTTGAAGTGCACTTGGCCTAGGTAGACTGATGGATGACTGCACGAATTTTGGAGCAGATTGCTTGGGAAGATCAGAGCTCAAGAATGTCTGTTGACAATGCTTGCCCAGTGCTATATTGGTGGAGTCAGAGGACATGATGCACTCACTGACTTGTGTGATACAAATGCGATTCTCTGAGGTAGAGCGTTGTTAAGAATTTCTTAATGAATGAAAGTCTTATCAAGTTTGATTGATATAAGATATAAAATTATTAACTCCATAGCCTCTTAAGAGACTAATAAAATCTGATTTGAAATTCTTAAGAGGTCACACTATGTTTGTCTTAATGATGGGAAACATAACTATTTCAAACAATACCATGCAGCCATGTATGTAACCTTCCTTTGAGTACTCATTAAAGAGTGGTGCGCAATTGGTATTTGTTAATCTTTGCCTAAACCTTATTTTATTTTCACCCAGATATTTTGGATATACTAAAAGCCACCCTCAGTCAAACACATTAACATTGGAGTGACTGAGGATGAGCTAAATCTTGACAAAGCATGCTGTTACAAGGATGATAATCTAAGTTTTTAATGTGAGCATTGCACCTACATCAAATGTGCCTAATTATATACTTTATTCAAGGATCATCCAGAATCCAATAAAAAAAGAACTAAAAAAGGACTTACATGGCTAATAGACCACAACATTGAAGCTGCAGGCACATAGAGGACAAAAATCTTTGCTTACTTTGCCTAATGACAGTTTTAACCCAAATTTCCATACATATCACTAGACCCCATGTGTTTTTCTGCAAAAAAATCCCTCTTACTGATGCCAAGCCCTCTTAGCAACATCCAAGCCTGTCTTTAGCAATCCTTAGCAATCCTTGGCAGTCCTTGTGTAAAGGTGACTTCTGGAGATTGTGGCTAAGTCACAACTGGCAGAGGAAAATCCAAAGTTTATTAGACAGTACAGTATGACAGGAAAGATAACTAATTACCTGGCAGAGAGAAATCCAAAGAGAACAAGTCTAAGGATTCCTCTACCACAGCATGGCACATTAATGTGGGTGGCAGAGGCATGGAAACAACTATGCAGTACTTCCCAGAGGGCATAGGAGCGTTTTGGAGATCTCTGAAGATCCCTGGAGAACTCTGGGGTTTTTAAAAAGAAAGTTCCAAAAACAGAAGTCCCCTGACAATCACCTCTCCTTCCCCCTCCTTCCTAGGGTGCAGCATTTTGACGCACCAGGTAGAACAAATCATAGATGGCATGGTCAGTTGAAAAGATGGGGTAGAGGCTGCAGATGACTCAGGGCACCTTGGGGTGGTTGTGGTAGAAGTCTCTGATGAGGGCAGGTGCATGAATGTTTTTGGCAGGCTCCCAGGAGTTGTCTTCAATACCATAGCCTTTCCACTTGACCTTGTACTGTAGTTTACATTGGAATAGACAACTGTTCAGGATCTTCTCTACCTTGTACTCTGCTTCATTGCTGGCAAAGACTGGAGGTGGCAGAGGGAGAGCTCATCGACCAGGAATGAGATTGTCCAAGACAAGTAAGAACTTGACCACATTGAAGACTGGGTGCAGTTGACGCATGCCAATGGGCAGTCAGAGTTGGTAAGCAAGGAGTCCTACCTGATGCTTGACCACATATAGTTCCAGTTGCTAATGCAAGAGTTTTTGCAAGGGCCAAGTAGTTGCAATATTAGAGGCGTCTAAGTAAACACAATCTCTGGGCTTGTACTAGGAAGCCAGAGTCCATCCTTGGTTGTAGTACTGGACCATGTTGTCTTTTGCCTTGGTCAATGTGGCCTTTGCCTCTTTTTGTGCCTTCTGCATGCAGTTAACAAAGTCATCGACCAACTTGTTCTTTGATTGGTGTATGTGTGGTTCAAAGCCCTTCCAAAGATGTTGACCAGTGTTGAAGAAGAATGGAGAAACCTGTGTGGATGTGTGGACATGGTTATTCTACTATCTCAGGGAGGAGCTCGTCCCAGTTGTCCTACCGCTCATTGCAGAATAACCAGAGGTACATGTGCTGATAACGCTCAAAAGTTGCTAAGCACTGTCCTGGTAGACAATAAACTTAGCGCCTCACATATGAGTAGTGTCGGGCGGTTGCTAGTGTTTTGAGAGAGTCCCAGGCAGGGTCCCAGAAGCCTAGTCTGTTTAGTGGGATTTGAACTTTAGCAAAATAAACTGAGTGCTTAGCGATCTAAGCCAAAAGCCTGCAAGACGCTAGTGTGCTAGAAGTCAGTAAGAGCTCCTAGCGACATAAACGTTGGCGATAATGTGCCTGTATGGCACCATAATATGAAAGTCGGTAGTCGCTGCTGGTGAGATAAAGTCGGCAAGACTGATTCACTTAGTGACTCTGAGGCCTTAAAATGCGCTGAAATGAAATCTGAACTGTGGAATGTATGATTCGATGATGCTAAGACAAAATATGTACAGTATTTATAAGCGCTAGGCTGCCATGGCAATTAAACTAAAAAGTCGCTAATTAAATCAATCACAAAATGGAAACAAATTATAATGGAACGTGAAAAATTGCTAAGTGACAGCATTTGTCAAGTCGGCAAATTTAACTTAACATTTTAGCAGTGAAAAAGGCCAAATGCACAGGGACTGTCGCTAAGGTCTGAAACCATCAAGGGGGCCTGTCTTACATAGGTCACTAAGCATCAGATCAACTGCAAGCGTTGCTAAGGTCTGAAACCATCAAGAGGGCCTATCTTGCATAGGTCGCTAAGCGTCAGATCAACTGCAAATGTCGCTAAGGTCTGAAACTATCAAGGGGGCCTGTCCGGAGCTTTTGAGAAGTACTGCATTTCTATCGGGGGCCTGAAGGAGGCCGGTGCTGAGGTCAGGTGAATAGCAGGTGATTACTAAGTCATGTAATTGCTAAGCCTTGTAATCCTCTGCATCGCGTTGATAGGGACAGCCCGGCACTGAGGGCGGAAAGAGCAAAAGTATCCCAAATGAGGCCGCCGCCCTTCAGCGGGACCGACAGGACCCAAAGACGGGATAGGTTGGGAACGGACCAAAAAACGGTACGGAACGAACCCGGCGGTACCCACCGCGGAACCCCAGAAAGGAACAGAGGAATGGAATGATGGAAGAATGGGGACGGAAAGCGGATAGCGGAGAAGGAAAGCAGGATCCGCTAAGAGACAACGGAGGTACCTTAGTCGGACGTGATACTATAAAACTGTACAATATGTTCGGAATAAATCATCTCTTTCACCTCGAGACATAGTCCAGC
>QLOM01003381.1:0-10422 GCA_003313785.1 Termitomyces sp. MG148 | reverse complement strand
ATTTTGTTATCGCACAGGATTCATGCCATTTGTAAACCCTCCTGGCTTTCCCTGACTCTTCTCAATGTCATCTTAATGTAAATCGTACGTACATACAAGACACAACAGAATTATATATAAACCTCTACATCACCCACTCTCATCTCCATCTTGCATTGCATATCACAAGCGCCAACAACTCCATTTTCTCAAAGTGTGGGGCAATCAATTGATTGTGGCGGTGCATCACTATGGAAGATGTCAGACGTGTGGACCGGAGGTATTAGCTATATATAGTCGAATTTTCAACGGGATAGCGACTTATACGTTGGAATGAGTCTAAGAGCATTGCTCAAGATACACAGTAAATCCCAATGGTTTCTTGCCAATTCTTGTTGAACGTGTTCTCTGGCTAGTGAATAGTTCTACCAGTGCTTTGAACAGGAAGAGATGTTCATCATATCTCTTTTCGAAAACATGATAGAATGTCACCTGAACATGCAAGGAATTGAGATGAATTTTCCATGCAAAGTTCATAATTGTCTTAGACTATTGTGGGCGGCTATCGACGCTGTGCAACTTGAAGACCCCCAAAATCAAGGTCGGCGAATCGATCGATAACCGTGGACAGGTCGTCAGGAAGTATGTGAGCTTGAGTCTAATTAATTGACCAATTTTTGAGATTGACATTGGGTCGAATAAAGGCTGTTCAATGTACCTTAATGTATGAAGAAGGATTGAATAAACAGAGTTTGGAACCTGAAGCTAAGAGCGGGATGAATGATTCATTTTCGGAGAGACAAGAGGATATAGGAGAAGATGTAGATCTCGCGTTCTACGAGAATATGTATGCATATGAAAAAGCTTTTCTTACCTTTTAGGACACTGAACTTGTGACGCAAGCGTGAGTACGGTTGAGTCACACTAGAAAGTTTTTGGGGTAGAGGTCACTCGAGAGACTGTTGTAAGTGCTCGAATTTCTCTAATCGCTATCGAATACAAGGGCCCTTTATATACGATAGCTACGGGTTAAATAAGTTGCGGAAAATAATCGATCAATATGAAAATAGAGTGGAAATGGGGAGTGTAGTAATAAGTGAGTAGTCAGAGGAGATACTTTTAGAGTATTAGTCCGAGTCCATCGGAGGCCAGCCTCGACAGTCGGGTGGATAATGTGATGAGTGATTAGTCGTGACGAAGAGCAGAGTCGTCCCGAGCCGATGGAGGTGAGGACGGGTCACGATTCCGTCACATACGCCCTCCGGCCCGCGTCAACGCGGGTCATCAGTGCTGCTTCTTCTTCCCTCGTCCCTTCTTTACGCGCTGTACCTCCTCAGACTCGCTCAGTGCCACCGTCTCATCAAGGTCCCCTGGTGCGTCCAGATCAGGGTCAAAAAACTCCTCGAGCGCTCCAAGGATGTCGTCATCAGTGACCGCGGCCGTGGCGTTTGAAGCCGGAGGGTCGGCCTTTGTTGGTGTAGAGGTAGCCCCTGCTGCGGCAACAGGAGCCGATGTCGTCGCAGGTCCCGCTGCCGTTGGCGACGATCCGGTGGCCGGCACAGGTACTGGAGATCGGGCCGGCGGTACATAGTCCTCGATCGCCATCAATACGTCCTCAACTACTCCCTGTGCAGGCTGGGGCAAAGCTGCGTAGGGGTTCGAAGGCTGAGTGCCACCCAGTCCAACCCGGTTCCTACGCCCTCCACGACCTCTCTCGCGCCGTCCCCTGACGTGTTGTTGTCCAAATACGGCGTCAACCGCTGAGTAGCTCATCCTCATCCGTTCGCGACGCTCCTCCGCCTGCAACGAGTTTCGCAATTGGATCGACGCCTGACGGCGCATCAGTCCTCGGTAGATCCGTTCGTCCTCTGGGTCCTGTACCGTCAGTCCATTGCGCTTGACGATGGCCAGTGCAACATCCAAGGAGAATATGCCGGAGTCCTCGACATCAAAGGTGATGTCATTCACTGTAGTGCCCATCGCAACCCTGCCATCGCTACCCCTGATCGCAAACTTGAAGGGAAAATCGTTCACTGAGTTGAATGCTTGTGCAAACGCATCATAACCAAATGGAGGGTCTCCACCGTTGGTGTTGGGGTTTCGCAGGTTCTTGTGATGGTTGAGATACCCACGCACCTGTCCGGCATGTAAGAGCTGGCTGCCGGCCGTGGCGTTCACGGCTGCCTTCAGGCGAAACCACGAGCTGTTGACACGTTCGAGGAGAGGGTGGTTTGCAGTGTAGACCATAGTGTGAGCGGTGAGACCTGAGTGGTGGCGAGATTTAGGCCTGTAGGCGGTATGCAGTTTTGTTCTGTTTAGACGGTGAGTAAAGGAGAGTTGATTAAGCGCTGCAGCTGGCCTAGCTTTGTGTATGTGTGGTAAGCTGACCATCCCATCACGGCTTCCGCTTGTCCTTTTATACTTCAGAGTCTCAGCAAATTTTACACATCCGACCAGCAGATCAGCACGATCCTGATCATCTGCCGGCATCGATCCCCTTCCTATTGGCAAGTCGTCAATTTTCTTGACACCCTGCAAATCAAGGTAGGCCTCCACTGCATTGAGGTGTGCGGCTTGATCATACGGCAGCCATGTTGTGTCACCCGACTTCCAAAGCAACTGAAACACTGCATCCGAACCCCGTCCCGCATGAGTAATTACTTTATCAACCGCCCATTCTGGCTCTGCATCTTCAGGCTGGCCAATTTGCTCGTCGAGGCGACCAGGGAACAACCGATCATCATTTGGGACATGCATTCGCAGTAATGAGGCATGGAACACATCGTGCACACCACGGCGTAGCATAGTCGGAGGGAGCGCCAGACGAAAAGATTGATTCCCGAAGTCCTTCATAATTTTGTACGGACCGACAAACTTCGGTATAAGTTTTCGTGCCAAGCCCTTTGCAAAAGTAATGTTCTTTGTTGACAAGTATACCAGGTCATTTTCACTGAACGGGACCTCTCGCCGTCGCCTGTTAGCGTCCCGAACTTGCTTGGTGCGGGCTGCCAGAATGCTGTCATGCGCTGCCAGTAAGGCAAGCTTCCTTTTCAAGGCAAAATTTCTGACACCCGGAAATTCTGTGTTTGGGGCAGATGTCCAGATCATCGTTCTCGGCATACGACCTGTGTTTAGAAAGAAGGGTGCGTATCCGGTGCTTTCATTCCGTGCGCTATTAATTGCAAACTCAATTGCCGGCAACTTTTCAACCCAGTCCTTCTGTGTTGCATTGACACACTGTCGCAACATCTGGGTCACGGTGCGGTTAGCACGCTCAGTGGAACCATCCGTCTCCGGATGGTAAGCACTCGACATCTTTAGCTTTGTGCCCACTAACCCGTGTAATCTGCGCCAGAATGTGCTTGTGAACAACACATCCCGGTCGCTTACTATTGACTTTGGAATTCCGTGGAGCTTATATACATGCTCGAAAACTAGTTCTGCAATGTCCGAAGCTTTGTAGTTTACCCTCCCAGGAATCAAATGGACCATTCCTGTCAGTAGGCAGATGACTACTGTAATAGAGTCAAACTTTCCATCCCGATTTTTTGACTCAGGTAAGGGACCCACAAAATCAATTCCCACAGATTCCCAGGGCTGGGCAGGGACCTCAAGTGGGTTCAGTAGCCCATAAGGCTTTTGATTACTAGGTTTGCTCCGCTTGCAAGTCATACAAGAGTTACAAAATGCTGCTGTGTCACGGATCATATGTCGCCACCATACATGATCTCTGAGGTATGCAATGGTCTTCACAGCCCCCAAGTGAGCCAGTAGTGAGTGTGCTTCCGACACAACTATCTCATGGATGTTTCGTCCATTGACATGGATACGAGGGATGCACAGCAACCGTTGTCCCTTTTGTTTCAGAAACACAAGTCCGTCTTCAACTTCAAAGTTACGAAACTCCTTTGGTTTTTCAATAATGGCCTTGTAAAAGCCATCCTCTACATATCTCCCACGTATCACAGACAGTAGGTCAATCCCATCTTCTGATAAAACTCCTACCAATGAGGGATCACCCAAATCAACAGGCGTGTCCCCTTCCTGTGGCGCAGGCCTATTGAGTGTGGGGGGATCTTGTAGATCCAACGCCTGCACTAGCCCCCCCTGGGAAACAAGTCGACGGGGATCTCGTAATCGAATCTTGTTCTTCATTCGCCGTGCAAACTCCTTTGAGGTCTCAGGGCGTCCTGTTTCAGCAGGTGCCACGTTCTGCTTCCTGGTTTTGGCCCCTTTGCGGGTGGCATCCACCACCCTTGCTTCCATTCCTGCTAATAGGGGTGTCGTGACATGTGCCAATACATGTGGATCTTCTGTTACCACGTCATGATAAGTATATTCTGTTGCCGCCCGCTTGGTGCCAGGAGAGTCACTGGAGTAAATGCGTGAGAGAGCATCTGCAAGGACATTGTCCACTCCTGCCACATATACCACTTCAAAATCAAACTCGCCAATCTTTTCAACCCAGCGAGCCTGGCGGCCTGACAGGTTCTTTTGCTTCAATAAGTGCATTAATCCCTTATGGTCTGTTAGCCATTGAAAGTGTGTTCCTTGTAGGATGTCTCTGTGCCGCATCATTGACTCAACACCTGCCAGCATCTCAATCTCATGGACAGGGTAGTTCTGCTGTGCACTACTCAGTTTAGCCGAAAAGAAGGCTGCCACCCTTGCTGTCTGCCAAGATGTGCCTTGACATACGACACCTGCAATGCCTGTTGCACAGCCATCTGTGATCAGGTATATTGGTAGTGCATCCTTTCCATAGGTCAGTGGCACCCGATGGTGGTTTCGGCCCACGCTAACTAAGCGCTTGACATCCTCAAACGCCCGTTGATGAGTATAGTCCCAGCGAAATGGGACACTATCCCCCGTCAACCCATGTAAAACAGCCATTGGCACACGAATTGTTGCCAAATCATCAGACAGATAGCCCACCGAGCCAAGAAATCCCCTCAGTAAGTCCCTGTTGGTTGGAACTTTCCATGCCAGCACTGAGTCTACTTTTGCTGGATCCATTTTGATTCCATGGTCATTGATGATCCGGCCCAACAACTTGAGTTCAGGCTGCAAAAAGAACAGCTTGTCCCTCCCTAGATAGAGTTTCTCCTTATGCAGGATGTCAATTACCAGCTTGACGTGGTGGACGTGACTCTCCAGTGTGTCAGAATAAATTACAATATCATCCAAATAGACATCCATGAATCTGCCAATATATGGTGAGAAAACATAGTTCATTAATGATTGGAATGTCGCAGGGGCATTGCAGTCCCCTTGTTGTATGACATGGCTCAACATGTTCCCATCAGGCGTCGTGACTGCTGTACGATGAACATGTTCTGGCACCACGCGGATTTGTTCATACGCATTCTTTTGGTCCAGTAACGATCTATACTTAGCTGATGCTACTCGGCGAAATATTCCCTCAATATCAGGCAATGGTGATGACATTTTTATTGTGTTTGCGTTCCTTGCCCTGAGGTCATAAACCGTCCGGAGCTTGGGTGGTTTTGACCCAGGCTTTGCAATCATCAGCATGGGGACAGTGTTTCGGGCACTAGTCACCTCCCAACGTCCTGTCCTTAAATAAAACTCTCTTTTTTGGGCCCACTGCTCACGGAATACTTCTGGACATTTTGATGGCCGCCATGGGTAAACAACTGACTCGTCTATCAAAGGTATCCGATGATTAATTGCACGGAGTGGTGGTAAATCAGTTTCATCGTCCTCCCTGCAGACCTTTAAAGCATAGCTGATCAGTTCCCTCCGCACCAGATCAATGTGTTCATCATAAGCTTCCACTGCCCGAGCTGCTATCCTTGAGACATCCTCCCCCTCAATTGGTACTGGAGCATTGTGCTTTACCAGTACACGTGCTGGATTGAGCCCAACTGATACCCCATGTTGAAACAGCCATGGAGTACCAAGTATGACATCATAACCTGACAAGTTGGCAATATCTAGGTATCGTTCCTCGTCAACCATTTGGTATTTCAAATTGACCTTGGTTCCAAAGTTAATTCGCGAGCGTGAACCCTGTACTGCTAAGTGCAATGCTAGCGGTTTTGCGAGCTCGATCCGGGTGACCTTTAACTGATCTGCTAGGGTTGTGGACATGAAGTCCCCCAGTGAACCTGTGTCAATGAGTGCACGAGCAGGCTGCCCGTTTACTTCCACCACAATGACTACTGGCTTAGGTACGACTCTTGTGAAGTCCCTTGGTGTTGCTGCGTTGCGCTGAACCCCTGCATAGGTGCCCCGTGCGACCTGGACTCCAGCAACCATCAACTGCTCATTTCCAGGTTCATTAGTCTGTGAACCAACCCCACCTGGGTCCGGAAAGTCCTCATCATCACCCCAGTCACTATCCGAGCCAGGGTTATCGTCTGGCTCACTATCAGCCTCAGACTCAGTCTCAGTATCTGTCTCCTGGTCTGACTCAGCCTCAGCCAGTTCCCGCCATCGTTTGGGGCCCAGTACTGCCCTCAGCCTTTGTTGTGGGGCTGCCAAGGCCTTCCATTCCTCAAAAGATCCGTCAAAGCTTGGGGATGCATGCAGCCATGCATCCTCCTCATATATTTGCTGAGCATACCACCGTCTGAGGTCAAACTGTGGGTCTGACAGTAGTTCGCCATCTAGCTCCTCATGTCGTGGACCCCGGCTTGTTGTGCGATGGTGGTCATGCACTGTCAGCCTTCCCATGGTTGAACTATTCCTGTATATCACAAATCGTGGTACGCTATCATTGCGCCTTACATGGTCCGAAGAGTAGGGTGCGCCTCTTAGTAATTCATCTGATATCCATCTATCAATGTAGTTTCCCAGGTGAATGTCCATGTAACGTTTGTCGACTTCAGTATCTGGTATGCCGCATCTCTTTGCTCTTCTTACAGCAAACCAGTGTGCCAATTGCGCGTCTGGGTCCTCAACCACTGCCCCAGGAATATATTCTTCCTGTTGTGTTGCGAGGTCTTGTAACATCAGTGTGTCGCCATCACCAGTGGGTGAAATCTGAAATCGGTTCAGTAATATGTGCGTAGGCCTGTCTCCCGGGTACGGTTGTGCATCACTTAATAAGTATTCTGCCACGCGGGCCCATACATCACCCACTGGGTGACTATCACGCTCGCGTGCGCTTATGCCAGATGCTGCGCACTCCTTACAGCCATCCCAGCACGGCGTCATCCGTGCATGGCTTCTTAATTTTGCCTGTTCCACCAGCTTCTCCCGAAAGAAGCTAATCAAATCAAAAGCAGGGTCAAGTAAGTGTCTCCTCCTAACCATCACAGACCGTCCATCATTAACTCCTGAGACCAGAAACATGCTGCCTTGTGTGGCTATCTCCCAATCCATTTCGTGAATTCCATCTTCATTTGCTGGGTATGTGTGTCGTCCCTCCCTAATCGTGGCCAGTGCTCCCAGGGCCAAGACATTGCCCATCCTAGGTGCTGAATCCCAGGCAGTGAGGTCGACATTCTCCAGTCGCAGTCGGAACGTTCTACACTCAGCCCACCACAATGGGAGGTTGAATTCAGGATCGAAGAGTAGACTGGTATCTATGATTTCACCGTCTACAACTGGTGATTGTCCATTCGACCTCATATAATCAATTATTACGTGTTGGCCATCTCTGCCATGTACCCTAAAGGATGACCCTTCTCCATCACGTAACGCTTCAATTCCCGGGTACGGAGCCATCTGCTCCAATACCTCAACGGCTCGCTGTAAAGCAAAATTTCCAATGCAAGGTCGGATCTCCACACCTGGGTCAACTTCCCATCTCATTGCCGAGATACTGAGGGAGTCAACAGTCTCCGCTCCTTCTGCGGCATCACGAAGTATCTCCGTCGCCATGAAGTCAATCTCAATGTTGTGAGTTGATATTCCAGGTGGTTTTTTCTTCCCATTCTTCACCGAGTTCCCGTCTGGGCAGTTCCGTGCTAAGTGTCCTACTCCATGACAATTGAAACACTTGTTCTGCGCACGGTGCTCGTCCCGTTCCTTGCTGCTCATCCCATCCTTAGCCTCTCTCTTTGCAGGCCGTATGTTTGTGCGTCCACATGGTTGGGTGCCGCCTGATGATCCTGGCGCATGTTTGTTATTTTGCTGTGGGCTGCTGTTGGCATGCCTTCTCTCATCACCTGTCATGACCATGAGTCCACGTTGACCCACCCACTGGCGTTTCTGACTATGCTTTCTTAAGTTTTTACGCGTGTTTGTTCTGTTGGCTACGCCCTCAGCAATTTCTATTCGCTCCGCAGCACGTCTCACCTCAACCCATGACGAGGTTTCCGGGTGTAGGCCGTCTCTCCAGAGTCCGCTCTGAATACTGCTTCGTAAGCCGTTCCACAACTTTACAACCTTCTCGCGCTCATCAAACAACCCAATCATGTTGTACAGTTCCTCCAGTTCATGGCAATAATCAGTGACTGTTCGCTCATGCTGGAAAGCCCGGCGGAGCTTATCCCTTTGCTCCATCCTGTAGTTTATGGGGAAACAATAGTCGAACATCTCCTCGAAGAACTCCTGCAAGTCCCAACTGTAAGGGTTCATTGCTATCTTCTGGGTGTAGAAATCGTATGCTCGGCCCCTCAAGAACCGTGACAACACGAACACACGGCGTTTGTGAGCTACTTTTCCTGTTCGTACATAATCCGTGCCTTCCATGACAAATCTATAGTAGGCTCGCGCATCAACTGCTCCATCATATTCCCTTGGTGCGATGGGTTTGATCAGAGTGCGCATTTTCTTTTTCTTCTTTCTCCTAGTCTCGGACTCAGTTCTTGGGTCGGGGTCACCATCTTCAGAGCCAGTCGAGTTTGATTCCGTCTCGCTGGAATTGCTGTCGTCCAGCGCTTGTGTGGCTCCACGCAAGACAGCCCCCAGGTAGCTCTCTGTCGCCACCTGTGCGGACGGCTTTACCTCTGGGGGAGCTTCCTTCTTTACTCGGGGTGCCCTGTCACCTCCTATTGCTTCTGCTACCCATTGCACGGCGGTAGGTGCCATTCGATGTTCTGGTTTTACTGGTGTGCTTTGTTTCTGCGCCGCCAGCGTCTCGAATCGCGTTTTCCTACCAGTGTCAGCTGTAGTGACCGGCTCGCCCTCCGGGCCTTTATTACGTTGCCTACTTTTGATGGCTTGCAGTTCCATCTGCTGCTGCTCAATATTTAATTCTTCCTTAGGGATATTTACTGCTCCCCAGTTCTCGGGGTCCATGGTCTTCCCCTTATCTTCAGGGTTTCCTGACACGGCGCTCGCGCGCCTGTCGAAGAGGTCCTTTTCCCCTTTTGTCATTGCTTCGCGTGCTAATGCTACTGCCATTTCTTGATCTAGGCTCAAGAATGTATTAACCGGGCTACCGACAGATCGGACTCTACTGCCTCGATTGGTACTAATGTTCCGTTGATCCGCTTTAGCCGAATCCTTACTGCTTGCTCGTCGTGATCGCACTTCTGTCCAAGGTCCCCCCCCGTCATCCATGGGGTCCAAGCTGAACATTTTTGAAAGGTCGGTGCTACCGTCCCCTTCCGACTGAAGATCAGTCAACGACCCGTCTATCACAGAGTCACCACCATGCTTTGGAGCAGGGGAATTAGCCCTCGAGGACACCACGGCATCTCGGTAGGAGCGTGCCGTGCCATCCGAGGTGGGAGAGCCAGACCGATCCTTTGGCTGAGGGCTGGGATCACGAGTAGTTGTGCTCCAAGGAATGTTAACTGGCTTCGTACCTGTGGTTCCTTCGGCAGTGAGGCCTTGGGTTTTTGCTGCTGAGCGCGTAGTAACCATTTTGTGGTGAGGGTCTTCTTGTATGTGTAAGAAAAAAAATTTTTTTTGTAAACGTCGCCAAGTCGGGGAGTTCTCGGTTGATCAGACCAAGAGGGTACCACAGCCAGGCGAGTGAGGTAAGAGTTTTTAAGAGTAGAGCGACTTGATGAGTCAAAAATATGTGACGCAAGCGTGAGTACGGTTGAGTCACACTAGAAAGTTTTTGGGGTAGAGGTCACTCGAGAGACTGTTGTAAGTGCTCGAATTTCTCTAATCGCTATCGAATACAAGGGCCCTTTATATACGATAGCTACGGGTTAAATAAGTTGCGGAAAATAATCGATCAATATGAAAATAGAGTGGAAATGGGGAGTGTAGTAATAAGTGAGTAGTCAGAGGAGATACTTTTAGAGTATTAGTCCGAGTCCATCGGAGGCCAGCCTCGACAGTCGGGTGGATAATGTGATGAGTGATTAGTCGTGACGAAGAGCAGAGTCGTCCCGAGCCGATGGAGGTGAGGACGGGTCACGATTCCGTCACAGAACTGATGCCGCCTGAATCTGGAAACCGTCACGGTTTCCCAAGAGGGAACCCTTGAACTTTCCATATCCGACAAAGTTTTCACCCTCCTCTTATGCAAGTGCCTCGAGGCGTCGAGCCGTCAGAAATGTTCATCAAGAC
>QLOM01003377.1:0-14938 GCA_003313785.1 Termitomyces sp. MG148 | reverse complement strand
ACACCGCACTTGTTGACCTCTTGGAAAATTATCCAACCAGGCTGCATGGGAACACATCTCACACTGTGGATGAGGAGTCATCATAATCTCTATGTTATACATTTCACTCTCCCTGGTATGTGGCATACTCTAGATGCAAAAACACGACTAATTTATTGCAGGGACGGTGCATACCAAGAATAGCCATATAACAGCGCGGGAAGATATGCTAATAAAGAGATTAAACATATAGAGATCTGGCCAGGTGTACATGCCACATAAAATACTATTGAATCTGTTAGAAAAAAGACATTCGGACAAAGATTGGATGCAACTGAGATGACGTAACTTAGACGTGAAGATTTGAACACTCGACAGACATATTGGAGCAACAGATTCAAGCTTGAACAAGATCAAAATATTTCCTTTTGATAGCCAGATTAGGGAAGAATCAATCATGGCTTTCGCAGAGAAGCACAAAACCATACTGTAAGCATGGTCGTCATTCCCAGAGCCAAACTACAGGTAAGAGACAACAACTCAGTTTCTCTCCGGTACATTGAAAAAAATTGTCTTTGAAAGTACTGACTTTGGGGAATTTGCGTTCGTTGCTCACATGAAAGAGCTTGCTATCGTTTGTTCAACGTTGCTTTAAGCGATTCAATGTCCAGGCTGATGACCTATCCTGAAATACTCAGAAAAGGACGTAGAACTTATTGCTGATTGACTCTGGTGATCTACGTGACGGTGATACTATCTCACTCTCTCAAAGTACATGACGGTGATACTATCTCACACTCTCTTCTCAAAGGCTGAACTCCTACCCGAGGAAGCAGTGGCCGGAATGCCTCCCATAAACAATCAATACGTGTTAGTAATTTATGTAAAGCCTCCGAGTCGGGTAAAATAAAAAGCAAAAATGCTGGCAGAGACATGTATGTATCATAACGTCGAGAGCTGTTCGAACTTGGCTGACTGATTGTTCCTTAACTATACATGAGCAGTCCAATGGACACAGTCGGGACTTGGGGCGTATGAACGGGGGAATACGAGTCGCCAATGAACAGGCTGAAAATGGAACACGGTCATCAGTTTAGAAAAAGTGGGTTGCTGAGCGTGGAATCCATTTTGACGTGATCCGAAATAGTATCAATGTAACCATATCCTGTTGAAATACTTGCCATTTACATACCATTTTATTTAGTTAGATCGCCACTTCTTCAGTGATACCGCATAGGTCTACCATGGTATATCGTCACCGATATGTCCATAGCTGGCTACCTGGCATAGGTAGATGTCATAATAGTAAACAGTAAATACGTGCCATAATTAATCGAGTCCACCTTCTTGGTGTTGACGTTGAGGTCCAATAACCCATTGTACATCACGAAGGCATTCTTCAACCGTGCGATGGTATCGGAGGATAGACTTGAACTTCATGTGGGTGTTGTGTTCCTTATTAATTGGGCTATTGGGGGTATGCAATAGGGGCTGTCATGACATCAACATGAAACCAAATATGACAACCATAAGGATCAACAAAAAAGGCGAGAACAAAAGGACTTGGCGCTTATGGAAAGTTACCTAAGACACAATAAAACTATCACAAAGGCAATGAAGTGCCATAGATCGCACTGTTATACGCATTCTCTGACAAGAAACTGAGATACAAAGAGTTTTATGAAGCATGCAGCCGGAAAATTTACCAGATATTTTAAAATGCATCCAATGATCTGACAGAGAACGGATTATGCACACCCAACAATTGCTGTAGTAGAGATTCAGTAATTCCTGCACTAATCTAACGCGCGGGATTCAGTCAAGGCCGAGGGGTTGAAACTACGGTCGCTGCCGAGAAAAATGACCAAACTTTCCGTCGATGTCCTATCAGAAAGCTAAGCAATCATGCACATGCCTCATTCAATTGTTCCACTTACCACATTGGACATAGTCGTAACCTTAAATGCGTTGTAATCATCGGCACGATAGAGGTGTTACAACATCATATACGACGATGACATCCTCTTGACATAAGCCTGAGAACTAAATGAATCCGTTGAAACATGTTACATGCACAGTATCATCTTGTACTTTGATTTGCGTTCCGCTCATCTGGATTCTTAGACGAAGTCACCGTTCCACGTAGATGAAGTTCATCGAGTACCAGAAGCTATAATATAAATTTGAACAAGGGTCGAGTAAGTGCGCCGAGCGAGGGTGGGCTCAGGGCTGAGGGGCATTATGTAGGCGCCTATTTTGTATATGTGAACCAGGAAGAACCGAGTACACGTGACTTTTTTCTGCGTTAGAAGTACATACTTATGTAATTGTTTCACCATTCTCTGGTGCCATAAGCGGCCCCTGCAGAGGTGTGATCCTTAGGGAATATAGCATCATTGCCTTCTAATGACTTAAGGCGAATTCTTTGAGTGCCGGGGTCCCTGAGCTGACGGAGAATATCCGGCGCCGTTTTCCGAAGGTTTCAACACATGATGCATGAGCGTTTGAGTATTGGTTACTTCGGAATGGGAGCATTAGGTACTTCGGAAGGTTTGGTTTTACTGGAACAAGGATTAGATATATCGGCTGGGAAATGGGGTGACTGAACATGTGCCAAATTTCATCACACGTATTCAAGTGGTTACTCCGCTTCCGTGTCTATTACGCCTTCACTAGGACATAAACTCGGACCGGGTTTGTGCATTGAATTTTGTTGTCAAGCAAACACGTCCTCTTCGGAAATCCCATTGTTTGTCTTAGCGTTGTGGTATAATAAGACAATTAAAGTTGCCAAGTTAGTACCCATCACTGTCTCTTCCTCTCATTGACATTTGACCGTTATCCAACCGTCGATAAATCCCTGACGCGTCAGAACAATCGAGCCAACCAGATCTGCCAACACCAGCCATGCTCGCTGCCTCATCGATATACGAACACCCGGTCCTCTCTGATTCAGACATCTGGTCGATCTCAGACAAGCATCCTCAGTCTCTCATCCCTGGCTCCAGCTATCAGATAAAAGTCGCGTGCGGCTTCCTGGGGCTTGCGGCCGTTGCCGGTACTATTGCATATTATGACTTCATTGCGAACGCGAGGTGCGTCGGTGAGCTGACTCTGCAGGTTAAAAGCGTGGGACTGACGGAGAGAACGGCTGCATTAGAAAGTCACTTCTGAGATGGCTATGATGCTTGTAGCTAGGCGGACTCGGAAGAGGGACGAAGGCGATATTACGAGTTACATTCGTGGGATTCGTTGTCACTGTCAGGCCGAGCGGTCATTCAATTCAACATCACACTAGCTACTACCTTCATCTTTCCAGCTTCCCTTACCCAAACACCACTGCATGTACAATCTTCATCCACATCTACTATCTGTACAACATCTGCACATAAAATACTGTTGTATCCTACTTCTTTTCTTTTCTCCCTTTGTAGTCGGTCATTATCGTATACTATTCTTGTGGAATGCAATATTTATCTTTCTTTAACCAATCTGTGGACATTTTACGATGTTATAAGAACAGCAACTGCGTCGACGATGTGAATAACCAGGACGGAGTTGCGAATGAGGCTCCCGCGATTGTCAAAGCTAATTCGGTTATCCAAGGAACCATTTTGCAGTTGTACCCGAGTGAATGGTACCTGCGAGGAACCAATTGGAAGCGTGGATGCCAGGTACAGATTTAGCAACTGCGTTATGCCTGATCAAGGGGTCACTGTGGTCCATGGGGACTGATTAGACAAGGAAATGCAAAAGTAGCTCAAATTGTCGTTTGGGCATATAATATGCATGGAGCGACAGAGGCAAACGACGTCGGTATGAATTCTCATCGAAAGAAGACGTGCGGAGTTTCAAAGTACATACCTTGTCACGCATCACGTGTGACGTTCCAAATATACACCTCCCAAATCGAGATGTCTGTGGCATCCCTCCATGAGGAAAAACTGTGAATTTCGGAAGGATCATAGTTCAGATGCTAGAGATACCTAAATTTCAAAATCAATTGATCTATGTATAAAGTGCAAAAACCGAGATCTTATCTGGGTCATCGACAGTCAGGCGACCTGTATCTGGTGGTTAAAATAGGGACCTAGGAGTGCACATCAGGGTGTTAAAACGATGAATTTTTGTTTGTTTTCCATTTCTCACCTTTGGTAAAAGTCGGGAGACTGGGAACATCATATGCAGGAACACACCTATATACATACACTCAATGTATAAAGTATAGCATTACTAATTGATATATATAAATGTGTCTTAAAACTACGCCACGCACCTCCTTTTAAAATTCTAGGAGACATTTCCCCCTATCTTTACTGAAGTGGGTTGCTCATATTCATATGTCTCTGCGAATTAGGAGTCGTTTTTGTGACCCACTCGTTGCCGTTAATCGAAAGTTATAAAAGTACACCCAGAATCAACGTTGGGCCTCAACATCCCAGCATCCCATCCTCTCTCAATCTATCACACCATCTCGCCAAAGACTCTAAACCTTTTAATTTCAACATGAAGTGCACTTTGGCTTTCGCACTCGCTTCTATCCTCGCCGCTGCTATCCCTTCAGCAGCCGCACCCACTTCCAACCCCTCTCTTGCTAAGGTTCGTAACATCTGCACGAACACCCAACTCCAAAAACTGATATTTTATCTCAGAGAGGTTATTACGACTCTTATCGTAACCGCAACTACTACAAGGGACGCTACAATTACTGGGATTGTGACAATGATTATTCCTACGGCTATCGAGATAATAATTACTATGGCGGAAGGTACTATGGTGGTGGCGGCAATGGCGGTAACGGTGGAAATGGAGGGAACGGCGGGAACGGCGGGAATTCGTACTGGGGTGGCAGCGGCGGCAATGGCGGCAATGGTGGTAATGGTGGTAATGGAGGCGGGAATGGTGGGTGGTGGTAAATATATCTCATTGAGGGTATAGACAATTTAGCGGTTTATTGGGATTGTGGCGTATATATGATTTGGTAATTTGATCGAAAACGATTTTCCTTGTCTTCTCTAACGTTTAGCTCTATAAACGGAATGAAGCAGTCTGACAAAAACACGCATGCAAACTCAATACTTACTGTATGTCAAAACCGCAAGAACTTTTGAACTACATAGATCATAAGCAGTGTTATGAAGATGTGATCAATCAAGCGTCATGATCTATTGCTCTTTGACTACTTGAGGAGGTTATTGTGTCTCTCTGGTGGTTATTGTAATGACATGAGTCAGTCAGGCACTGGTTCATGTAGTTCATTCGACGTTTTATATCAAAACCACTGTAACAGCCTATAGTAATCCTCGCTACACCCGGGTGATATGAAATAATCTGTGTGTTCAGTCAGTTGGGTTGCTGAGGAAGCAAATTCGCACGTGGGTCGTTAGAAGGATCTACAAGGGAAGGGGAACTAACCCTCGAGTGGCAGGCGTTTCAGGCCGAATTTGAGAGAAGACCTCATCTTCAAGGGGGATGGGAGAACCACAAGAGCAGATACTCGACGAGCAAACGAATTTTATAAATCTTACATCAAGCAAGCAGGCTAGCATCCCTTAGAACGTACAGACATAGATAGGAGTCGGAAATATATAACATATCAGACTGAACCGAGCGTGTCATACCGGCGTGCCGAAGCAATACAACATGAAACTATAAAGGACATGTCGGGGCTTCAGAGTCTTGCCTTTCATACCAAAGGGAAACGAAATTGCTTGGGAACACATGGCGTCCACGTTGTCTTCGATTATCATCGAGCAACTCGCCATTCCACCATCCATCCTCCGGTGTATGCGTGACAGCAATAAGATCGCCTGCTCTGAAGTCGAACTCCTCGTCGATCGTTGCAGTGTAGTCATAGAGGGCTTTCACTGTAAATAATATGTATCAGTGTTGAGGGATCAAAGAAACAATATCAGTAAAGAACAAATACACACCGTAGAACAAAATTTGTTGTCCATCCTCCGTGGTTGTCGTCGGGGACTGGGACTGAGACGATCGGGCCTCCAGTCCAGATGACGGAGCCGCACTAACGGGTCCGTTCTCGTTCTCGCTAGATTTTACACCACCGTTTCTGCTGTCCACACTCGCAGGAGGTGCAGAACTTGGCTCACGCGAGGTAAGATTGGGTGAGGATTGAGCTTGCATAGAAACGGAGGAATTGATTCCCACAGGAGGTTCTGCTGAGTTGCCGTGGTCGCAGTCGTCAGACGTGGCGAAGGAAGGGTCGACGACGACAAGGTTTGACATGGTGGCAGACGGTGTAGGCGAGATAGCGAGGCTTCCTACACAGCCGGATTGTTCTTGCACAGCAACTTCTTGGACCGAATGATTGGATGAGCGGTTGAATATCCTACCCAAGCGGTGACAAGCAGGATGGTGTGAAACACCTGAGCCTTTGTATTTATTGAAGACTTCACTTTGCTCCGCCATTTTCAAAGACTGCCTTGACATCCATGGCCGCGGCACACAACGCCTCCCAGTAAGCCTACATCGGAAACACAGGATTGCAAATTTGACGGCACGAAAAGCAAACAACAGGAATTGAGCGAGAGAGAACATAAAAGGTATGCGGTAGGGACAGGAGATGTCAAAAGCTGGGAGAATGGAAGTTCCAAAGTAAAATATAAAAGTGATGGCGGTGATGGCAGAAACTATCCTGTAAATCAGAGAGGATAATTGAGAAACGTAGACGGCGAGCCCAACCAAGAACATGGCAACTGAAACGTGTAGGATTAGTGGAATGAATTCGATGATATCACCAAGTTTCCATTTCATGAGCCCTTGTAAACGGAAACGACGAGTGAGAGCACGGGTCTCGTTGTTACCGGGAACAAATGCAGTATAAGCCTGTTGAATCAAATTAGATAGCTGTGATGTGGATATAAACAGGTGTCTAAACTTGAATCCATTGTTTAGCCAGAAGAATCAAAAGGGCAGTTGATAATGAGAGAACGAGACTGGTGAAAAATAGTCCGTTGACCAGAACGTCAATTGAAGTGTATGTTGTGCTTGTGGGACCTAATGATGCTTCAGGGACAGCGCTTACCCTGTTCCCGTTGCCAGCAGCTCTCAAGAGTTGGTTGTTCTCAAATAGGAGTGAAACCATGATCTGGGAATTGTCCGTTTGAAATGTTTGAGATGTTCGAGAAACAAACACCGTGACTATTACTGAGAAGAGGGAGGCCTGGTTGGTAATTCAAGTGGGGGATCAAGAATAGATATCGCGACGACTTACAAAAACCAGGAGACTGTCAGTGATGTTGTGAAAGCCGTCAACCATATCTGCATCATAGTTCCCTACTTCATCGAGGGAGACATTCCAGAGGCACGCATGCTCCTCTACTACATGGCATTGCTTGTTATCAGTGCTGAAGACCTTGGTGTAATCGTAATTACGGCCATCTGGGAACGATTATCAGTTCAGGCTCCCAGTAGAAAAATGCAACAGTACCAAAGCAAGTAGTGTTAAAAGTATGCGTGAGGTCTGGCATTGCGATGTTGAGAATAGGAAAGCAAGTAGCGATGTGGTTGCGAGTTACTCATAGGCCTGGACAGCAGACAAGCAGTAGATCATGATGCATGATGGATACATCGCCACGACAAGTAGCACAAATGATACATGCCCATGCAACGTCCTATTTCTCCTCATTTAACCTAAAAGCATCACTGAAGTTCCATCGTATTCACCTCCTTGAAAGTTGATATGCGCGCGACTAAATCATCTGTTGTTACATTAGCTAGGTCCAGGCGAGCCGAGGCGATTATTACTGATGGAAGAGATCCATATTCTCACGATCGTGGGATGATCAGAAAACATTTATTTGTACTCTTCATCTATCCCTTAAATATATCGTCAAAAATTATTTGATCAACGCCGTTATGAGAATTAATTTTTGACTCAAGGTAAGAGGGCGAGTCACGATACATTAAAAAAGCAAGCAAAACACTAGTTGGGAACATACAAACATAGATCGCGGGAGATACACAACATATACACTGAAGTATGACCGCTACCAACCGTCCAGCCGGCTAGAACAGACACACAAAATTACTGGGGAACACATGGCGTCCACGCTGCCTTCGCTCCTCATCAAGTAACTCCCCGCTCCACCACCCATCCTCTGGTGTATGCGTGACAGCAATAATATCTCCCGCTTGGAAGTCGAACTCCTCGTCAATCGTCGCCTTGTAGTCATACAACGCTTTCACTATAAACGGTCAGCGTTAACAACAACATCAATAGAAAAGAATGACTACACACCGTAGAACAAAATGCCATGGCCCTCCTCTGTAACCTGCCCTGTCGGCGGAGCGACCAGCTGTCCAGCCGGCGGCGGCTGGGGCGACGGCGTCCTCTGCACGACAGGGCTCGGCCCACGGTACCCTCCATACTGCTGCCGCTGCTGTTGATACGGCGCTCTCAACTGTAACTGCTGCTGAGGCTGTTGTTGTTGGGAGAAATGCTGCTGCTGCTGTCCGTAATATCCAGTATGTTGCGGCTGCTGGTACGACGGCTGCTGAGGCTGTTGCTGTTGAGGCGGTGGCGGTGGCGGCTGATAGACCGTCATTGCGAGCGGAGCAGCCTGGACAGGTGCGGATGTCTGTGTCTGATATCCTGTGTACATGGGCTGATGGGCTTGCACTGGCGCTTGTTGCGTGTATCCAGGGCGGGCGCCAGAAGTAAGAGCAGGATTATGGGCTTGGTGTTGGGCGATGTATGCGTTGATGGGCGGTGGAGCGGGCGGGACGGGTGTGGTGGACACGGGTGGCGGCATGTAACTCGTCCGGTGAACCTGAGGCTGGACCTGTGGTGGTGGTTGCGCCGGCGCATACTGCTGCTGTGGCTGCTGCTGGACATACTGCTGCTGAGGCCGTTGCTGCTGAGGTGGCGGCATAATCTGTTGCTGCTGCACTGACAGCGGTCTCTGGTGCTGCTGCTGCTGCTGCTGGTACCTCTGCGCCATTTCATCATGCAACACCCTCCCACTCGGATCCAGCGCGATACCCACAGTATTCGGACTCGGCGCTCTCGCAACGCCGGGACCAGACGATGGAGGCGCACTCATGAACCCGTTCCCGTTCCCACTATTCCTGTTTCTCATGCTAGCAGGAGGAGCAGGGCTAGGCCCGCGAGAGGGTGGCTGTGGACTATTACTCCTCGAACCCCCATGCGCTCCAATACCTGGATGCCCCACTATACTCGGTGGCCTAGCCAGATTCTGTCCTTGTCCTTGTCCTTGTCCTTGTCCCTGTCCCTGTTGCCCAGTTCCCATTCCAGTACTCGACTGGCTCGGACTTTGCCTGTGACCTTGTTGTTGCGATGACCCACTGATGCTAAGCCTGCGTCCTAATGCAACGGGACTGTTAGATCTTGAAATGGACTTGCGCTCGCCAGGGAGGGACTGTTGATAATCAGACAACACGTCCTGTATGACTTCTGACCTTGAGGTCGTAGGCGGCTTCATAAACGCAGCTGTGGGCGGATTCGGTGAGACTGACCGAGGAGATTGAACAGGTGTCGAAGCGGAAGGATGGATCCCTACGACAAATTCAGCTGAGTTGCGATAGTCGCGGGATGAAGTTGGGGAGGGAGAGCTGGAGGCGGCAAGATTGGACACAGTGGCGGATGGTGGAGAGAGAGCGGAACCGGCAGAGCTGGATTGTTGTTGTTGAATAGGTTTCCCGACCTCTGGGACGGTCGAACGCCGAACAGATTTACGACGTGTACTTCCCGTACTTGAAACGGCATTCTTCAAATCCTCCATATGCTTAGCCAGAGGATCAACAGCGCTATTCTTAACAGGAGATGATGAATTAGACTGGGTGCCATTGAATACGCCACCCTGCTGCATCTGTGGATCCCTACTAGGATCTACCTTGTACACATTGTCCCCGATCTTGAGGTACGGCTCAGCATCATGACCAATGGGCTCAGCATACGGATCTTGCAAGGGAACTTGGTATGAACGTGGATCCATGGTATTGTTTCGCCCAGTGGACAGTCCAGACGCTGGCGCAGGACTTATAGACTTGCGTTGGGTATTGCTCCGAGCGACCTGTTTTGAAGGTGACGTAGAAGGACCGGGTCTTGCTGGATCTGGCTGGGAATCAAATCCATTAGGTTGCTGGATGGCCTGTTGAATTTGCATCGCGGGCTGTCTCCTACTAGCCTGCCGACCCAAGCTAACACTATGTTGGGAGTCTCGTTTTCCAGCGCTGACTCCACCACCTGCACCGATACCAGCCGCATTAGCAAATGGTGTATCAGACTCGTCAGGTTGTAATGGGATGGAGTTCTGGCGTGATACAGGCTCGCGCTGCGATATCCGAGTGAAATTGGCGGTACGGAACGTGGGGTTGGACGATGATGAGGGTATCGCATCTGGGGTATTGTAGTTGACGAACGCTGGGGGATCTGGTATTTGGTTTCCGGTACCATAGTCGCGTACAAAATTCTCCATGTCCTTTTCTGGTTCCATTTGTTCCAAAGCTACACGAATTTTCTCGCACGACTGACAAAGAGAAGATGAGCTCCAAAGCGGGAAAATTGATGACAGCGCGTGACTTACCTCGTCGTCTGCGACACACACAGTGGAGACTGCATTCGCGTAAGCCCACATGTTGTCTTTCATAAACTCAATCCTTTGCAACTCCAGATCCTGACAGCTATCAGCGAACCCCTTCCAACTCTGGACCCACCGCGCGACAGTCTCCTGATATGCCTTTGCAAAATTCGCGAATTCTCGTTCGGTGCTCTGCACTGACTGCTGGGCGCGTTCCAGCTTGAGTTGGATTTTCTCGAGATCTTTTCCTTGAACAAGAGACGACTGGGCTGTATATGAATTTATGCGAACGCAGTCTTGCTCGTACTTTTCGCGTGCCTTGTTGACGTGCGTTTCTTGTGCTTGTTTGTTTTTGAACTCTTTTTCGATGGCGGCCTGAAAAGTCTTCTTGTAGTGAAGCTGTCGTGTATGGAACGTCGCCGTGGTGTTTTCGAGATCATTTCGAATTTGTCCGGCGAGCGTAGTATGGAATCCAGCTTGTTTATCGGTTTCAAGCCGAATAGTGTCAAGAGTGTTTCGTAATTCTCTGTAATAGAAACTCAGTATCTATTACCGCCATAACGCAACCACAGTTGATTATCGCAGATGCCTCATGGCTACACGCGTTCAACACCTGCGGAAGAGACAAAATGGCATAGTATGGTAACTAGTGTAGACGGCAAGGAAATTGATCAAGATAGTTGAATTGTACTTACCCTATCTCATCTTTACCCAATGGTGTCTTTGCAAGTTTCCCCAGACGCTTGGCGTAATCCTCCTCGATCACCGCTCTGGTCCGACGGTGAATCATCAGATCACATTAGCCGAGGACCACTCACCTCTCCTTCCAATAATTTCTCAGTTCCTCCATTGTTCTTGTCGCACCGCGCATACGCGCAAACAGAACATCAACACCAGCGTCGCTTGGGCCCCAAAACGCATTGCAGAAGTCTAGCGATGAGTTTTGAAGACTCGGAGAATTTGCTCGGGCATATTTGGATAACGAGGTCGTCGAAGGCTGCCGTCGCGCGGCCATTGCAGATGCTGAACGTGGTTCAAGAAAGGTACAAGGTCAATTGACATATGTTCTAGTGATGACTAATCAATCCACGCCAGTCGTAATGCCGTGTTTCAACTTGACACAGACATGCTATGCAACTTTTGCGTGTCATACGAATGTCAATTCTACAGCGCCACCCTGTTTATCAGATTCTGCTATAGCCTCCTTGAAGCGCTTGAAGCGCTTGAAGCCACAGAGGATTGATTTGAACGTGTTTGTTGTCCACTCCGAAATCCGAGTCGCGATCTCCGAACAGACTTCACACCTCGTTCCTAATGTGGTCAGTACATCCATTCAATCTTTCTCATGTTTTTCGTGTCCTCTAGGACCCAAATATGTGATCTCTTCTCATTTGATTGATCAGTATATCAATAACTGGACATGCAGTAAACACATCCTGAACGCCCAAGTCGCAATCCGTGCTCCGTGCTGTAAACAATGGTTCGACTGCGCCGAGTGCCACGCGGAAAAGCAAACTCATCAACTTGCCAAAACGATGGAAATGGCTTTCATGTGTAAGAAATGTAAAAAGGCGTTTCGGAAGGACATGTCCGCTTACGAGGAAAGCGATGAGTATTGCCCGCATTGTGACAACCACTATGTGCGTTATTCAAACGAGTTTTTTTTGCAATCTAAAGAGCTCGATGACAAAGGTGTTGGAAGCAAAAACACCGCAAGCGGTAGTCGGAGTTGAAGGCGATGATGCAAGGGTGGATAATCGGTGTGTCATCTATAATCTTGAGTATCTCCTCCGCTGACAAGCCTTTAGGATGCTGAAAGACGAGCGCATCAAACCCATTCACACTCGGTCAATCTTCTCCGACGAAGATTTTAGCGATCGTCTCGCTTAGAATATCCCCTCCTTTCTCTTACATCGTTTTGCTCTCCGTCTGCTGTCTATGTCACATATCGTACAATATCATTCTTACTCAACAGCTGATACGATCGAACACATAAGTCGTTAAGCTTGTCCCCTTCAACGCCAGCACCCAGCTTGATCCACTTTTCACAGCCCCCGCGATCTGTACAAAGTCCTCCGACGCCGACGTCCGGAACGCATCAGTCGCACAAGCAGCATCCGGAAATGTCAGTGTCAAGCTCGAATCTGATGTGTTAGGGTTCATGGCGAGGATATAGTACGTATCTGTACTCGCTACTGCCATCGTGAATTTGCTGGCATCGGAACCTATAATCGGGTGTCGCTGGCTGCCAGCTTGTGTGTTTGATTCATGTCACTGATGTAAATGTTCAAAAAAAGACTGTAACTGACGCTTAACGAAGTTCCCGAAGTGTTTATAGGTCCAGAAATGCTTGCTAATGTCTGTTTCAAATCCGCGTGTGAGTTCCACCCTGCCCTTCAGGTTTCAGAGTTCTTACAGAGGTTGAAGTTACCGTTCGTGGCATAATTGGCATCGTAATAAATCACTCCGTCCTATAGCCCTGAGCGTCAAACCATGAAGGCTTGCAACCGCCAAAAGACTCACAGTCCATCCAACTGAGTTCGGGACAGTAGGGCATCCCGGGTTCGTCAATGGGGAACACCCCAGTTCTGGAGCAAAATGAGTGATGTTTGATCCGCATTCTATCAAAACATACGATTGGAAACGAGTGTCCAGAACTAGAGAGGGTTAGATAAGTCCAGCTTGCGAAGACATGCTCACATCGTAGTGCGTCTCATTGGCAAGAACCAGACTTTGAAATACCAACCCGGAGAACATGAGTGCGTTTTTTATTCTTGTGAGACACATCAACTGATACCGCATAGTAAGTTTTTGATCGAAAACTCACGTCGGGTCGTACCCCTCAGAAAATCCTAATCCAGTACCTTCGGGGGTTCCTAGCGAGCAACAAATTTCCTGTGATGTCACAAGATTCATGAATCTCCATCGTCTTCGTGAAGAGAATAACCTACAGTCATCCATGTGAGCTTTCCTGGAACTAGACGGTTCGTTGAGGTGATATAGGAGGTGTAGCTTGCGTCTGAAGGGAAGTCGTAAGTGTGGTGGGCGAGAGCAGCGACCTGACGGTGATCAGTTTATCAATCGAATTGGAAACAGTGATTACTTACCCTGTCGGCGACTTGTGACAACCAAGAGCCATACTCATTTTCTGCACTTCCAAGGTTCGACGATTCGTCGGCTATGATCTCAACCGACGATGTCAACCCCCTCGCCGAGAGGGCATCAAACAACCCATTGACTACCTCTGCGCGTCTTATTCTTTCATCAATACCCCAACACAACCCATATATCAACACTCACTGGTTCGGCAAAACCTGCATACCCTCCTGCCCGCATGGCGAAGGGCCAAAACTACTATCCGGCTCGTTCATCGGACTAACGAAATCAATACCCACACCCATCCCCCTAAAATGCTGCACCACATCCGCCAGGAACGTCCCATACGCCTCCCCGGTCCCACTCACGAACTGCCCATTACAGCTCGCCTTCCCACTCGTCAACGGCGCAGGCGCGCTATTCGCGAACATCGTTAGATGTTCCACGCCGAACTCCGCGGCTTGGTTGAGGAAGAACACCCCGGCCGCGTCTTTGGAGAAGTTGTATACGCCCGGGGAGACGTAGAATGTTTCCGGGGCGCGCGTGGGGTTGGAGACGTTCACGCCGCCTGCGCCGACATTGTAGCGGTAGGAGGAGAGACCGAGGCCCGAGGGAGAGAAGAGGAGGGAGGAAAGGTTTTGCCGGGTTGAGAGAGGGAAGTGGATGAGGTCGTTCGGCCACCAGGCGCCTGAGCCGCCGATGCCGTGGAATGTTTGGGCGGGGGTGCTTGAGACCGAGGCGGCGTTGACGATAAGGTTGGATGTGAAGAGGAGAAGAGCAGGGAGTAAAGTCTTGGCTGGGTTTTCAATCATTTCTGCTTATTGTGGGTGTCTTTTCTTAACTGAAAGACGGATCTTTTATATCAGTCTTCCTAGCCTTTCATCGGAGAGGGCAGCTATCATGAGTGTCACGAAACTATGGGACAATTCTTCTCCATCGAGCAGATAATTTGATCAAGTGCGGTGCGACTGGAAAAACGCGGACCGACGGGGCGAAGTGACAGAAGTCTTCTTTTTTCTCTCGCGAATGTACTTGGACATTAGCCATGTTAGCTACGGTGATTACTAGGCGACTACTGGGTCTTACAGGCCGGTGAAAATTGCCAACATGATTGGCTATGTAGACACAACTCGGAACTACGATTCCCGTTTATTCCAGTCTTCGAGGTCCAGATGGCTCCTTTGCGTCTTGAATTGAGTATGTCTTAGCAAATATAAAAAGTTCCTGTTTCGATCTCTTTGTTCATGAGGAAGGGAGGTGTTGTTCACACATCTGGGAGCTCCATCTGATACAAGAAAGAA
>QLOM01003367.1:0-22338 GCA_003313785.1 Termitomyces sp. MG148 | reverse complement strand
GTCAACAACCTCCAAGGTGCACGCTATTTCACCAAGTTGGATGTCCGCTGGGGCTACAACAATGTGTGCATCCAAGAAGGTGATGAGTGGAAAGCAGCATTCTGAACAATCGCGGACTCTTTGAACCTCTGGTGATGTTTTTTGGCCTCACTAATAGCCTGGCCACCTTCCAGACCATGATGAACGACATTTTCCAAGACCTCATAGTGGAAGGTGTTGTGTGTGTATATCTTGATGATATCCTCATCTATACCAAGACTTTAGAAGAGCATTGTCGGATTACACGCATTGTGCTGGAGCATCTCTGCCAACACCAGCTCTATCTCAAGCCAGAGAAGTGTGAATTTGAGCAGACCAAGGTTGAATACCTTGGACTGATCATTTCTCATGGAATGGCTGAGATGGATCCAGTCAAAGTGGCTGGTGTAGCAGAGTGGCCAGAGCCCAAGAACAAGAAGGAGGTTCAGGCCTTCCTGGGCTTCACCAACTTCTACCGGAGGTTCATTCAGAACTTCTCACACCATGCCCAGCCCCTCTTTGATCTCACCACTAAGGACACTCCTTGGCACTGGGATGTGGCACAGCAGACTGCCTTTGATGCCCTCAAGCAGGCAGTCACGTCAAAGCCTGTCCTTCTATTCCCAGATAATGACTCTCCCTTCCGGGTGGAAGCCGATAGCTCAGATTTTGCTACTGGAGCTGTCCTCTCTCAGCAGTCAAAAGAGGATGGTAAGTGGCATCCTGTGGCCTTCTACTCCAAGAGTCTCAATGCCGTGGAGCGCAATTATGAGATCCATGACAAGGAGATGTTGGCTATCATTCAGTCATTTGAGGAGTGGCGACATTTCCTTGAGGGTGCCAGGCATAAGTTTGAGGTGTGAACTGATCACAAGAACTTAGAGTACTTTCGAACGGCCAAGAAACTTAACCGCCGACAGGCTCAATGGTCCTTGTATCTGGCCAACTTTGACTTTTCATTGCACCACAAACCTAGGCGAAGCATGGGCAAGCCGGATGCACTTTCTAGGCGAGCTGATCATGGCTCAGGAGCTAGCAACAATGATAATATTGTACTCTTGAAGCCTGAGCTCTTTGCTATCCACGCTTTAGAGGGTGTAGTTGGCCAGGGAGAAGAAGTAGGCATCCTTCGAGACATCTGTTGAGGTAACCAGGAGGGCACTCAAGAAGATCTGGTAGCCAAGGCTGCTCTGGCCTTGCATGCTCAAGAGAGAACTGGAGTAAAGTCAGTCTGCACTGATGAGTGGTCTTTGGAGAACGGTCTTCTCACTTTCCGGGGACGCATTTATGTTCCCAACCTACCTGACCTCCAGAGGCAGATTGTTGAGCAGCATCATGATTCTTGGATTGCCGGCCATCCCGGCAGATGGAAGACATTGGAGCTGGTCTCTCGGAATTACTGGTGGCCTCAGATGTCACGGTATATTGGCTCTTACATCTCCACCTGTGATCTCTGTCTGTGAACTAAACCTCGTCATCAGCCTCCTATGGAACAACTTCATCCCTTGCCTATCCCAGCTGAGCGTTGGAGTGTGGCCTCAGTAGACTTCATTGTCGAGTTACTAGATGCTCACGGATATGATGCAATCATGGTGGTAATAGATCTCTGTGGCAAGCAGGCCCACTTCATTCTAACACACACCACCTGCTCTGCCATGGGCGCCGCTAACCTGTATCGGAAGCATGCCTGGAAACTCCATGGATTGTCAGATGCCTATGTTCCAGACCGTGGACCTCAGTTTGTGGCAGAGTTTACCAGAGAACTGTATTGCCTCCTCCAGGTCAAACTCCACACCTCCACTGCCTATCATCCTCAGTCTGATGGCCAGACCGAGCGTGTCAACCAAGAGCTAGAACAGTATCTTCGGCTCTTCTGCAATGAATGACAGGATGACTGGGATGACCTATTACCAGAGGCAGAGTTCCAATACAACAATCATGTACATGCTGCCACCCAGATGTCTCCTTTCCTTCTGGACACTGGTCGACACCCTTGGATGGGTTTTGAGCCTCGTGGACGACCTTCGGAGAATGAAGCTGTCAATGAGTTCCTAGATCGGATGAAGGCTGCCCAAGAGGAAGCCAAGGCAGCCTTAGCTAAGGCAAAGGACAACATAGCCCGCTATTATGATTGTGGACAAACTCTAGCCCCCAAGTACAAGCCTGGAGATCAAGTCTATCTGGATGCCTCTGACATTGCTACCACCCGACCTTCTCAGAAGCTCTCTCATCGCCGTCTAGAACCCTTCCCTATAGTAAGGCAGGTAGGCCCTCTAGCCTATCGACTCAAGCTGCCTAGTGGAATGAGCCGGCTCCATCCAGTTGTAACATATCATATTATAGTTAAATAATTAATAGACAATTATATTAATTATTTATCATTACCTTACATACATGCTGGCTGCCTTACATAAGGCAGCCAATTTTACTGTCATACTTCGTAGTACTAGAATCGACTATCAATCTGGTTCTGTTGGTGTGACCATAAGGCTAAGCTATACTTGACTTTGTTTCACTTTTTTGAACCTTTCGGGTTCAATTCTGATACTACGGACAAGGACTACGTGTCTAAACTGATAGCCTAGACTGTGATTGCATCGAACAGTGCATCAACTTCTTTGACGCACGCTTCCAGGTAAAAAGAGACGTAGCAACACCTGATTGGATGGAGACCAATCAATCTACTGAACCAACACGCAATGGTGAGACCATTGACCAGTCGTTGGCGTATCCTCAATCTGCGGTGACTGACTTGGGTCATCCCGGGTCAGAATATACTGAGGCCGAGCCTTCCCGGCAGCCTCAGGGAATGCCAGGAGGGACGCAATGGAGTGAAGTGCGGCCGACAGCTGTGCCAAGTGGTGCAGCGAGACCAGGGGCAGTTGTGGAAGACCTGGACCAGCAATCCGGCAGGGCTCATGAATCTCCCATGCAGACTGGGAGGTCAGAGCAACAGTTCCAGAGCAGGAGTAGTGCTCAGGGACCTACTGAAGGTTGCAGACCTTCGTCGTACTTCCTGGGGAAGATGCCGAGACCAGAGGCGGGCAGTTGGAGAGTGCCAACTGAGTCCACTCCACTGACGCAACGTCAGCAGGGAGTTGGAGTGCCGCAGAAAACAACAATTCCCAAGCAAAGAATGCCAGCAGTACATTGGGAAGACGAAACTTCCGATGACAAGGAGAGTGGACGGAGTGAGTCCACCCTTCAAGTTCAGTGTGCTATGCTATGGAAAAGATACCCTAGCATTACGAAGGATACTACGCGTGCTCGACTAGGACTGTATGTACTGAAACACATCCGGTTGATACAGGCTAGAGGTGATAATGTACCTCAACTGAATACCGTTGAATACATTACGTTGTATGTTCAGATTCTTGAGCTGGAAGCCCAAGCATATATGTACCGTAAGGCTAATCGAGGATCAGCTGCCTCGACTCCAGAGGGGGCAAACTTGATTCCGAGTATACCCCCGATGGCAAAGCCAGAGCTGTTTCCCCACCTGGAAGAGGCAATGAGCAATATATATGTGCCCCAGCAAGCAGGAGAGTCTAACGAGCAGTTTGCTGCAAGGTTCGCAGCAGCACAGAGACAAAATGTATTCAGAGGTCAACAAAGGAGACCTCTGTCGACAGCTGAATCGGTGTCTACCATACCTGTGGTAGATAGCAACCTACCCGAAACGGGGGAGCCAAGGCACCCTCACACAAAACAGGAATCAGTGGAGAATATTCCACTAACGAATCAAGTGCCGTTGGCTGATAAGTTTGTGGAGAGGGTAGCCTATCAGCGCATGCGGAACCAAGACCTGAAACGCTAGGGACACTCCTGGATAGATGACCAGGGGATTTTATTCGATGGGATAACGCCCATCGACGAGATGAGAAGGCAATATGTCCAACGGACACGTCAGCCTGACACTAGGAGGGGGACCCGCCCACGGTGGATCCGAGCCGAGTCCCTGAAAAACAGGTGACAAAAGAGCTAGAGGGACAGGAGAGCCCACTGCATTGGCATGATGCGGGGAAAGTGCACTATACAGGTCACCAACCAGTACATGCATTCTCTGTAGTACCTCCAGCAGAAGGTAGAAATAAAACGCCTGGGATAACTGAGGCAACAAAGGTGTATACGGAGAATATGCACCAACGCCTCAGTAGCATAATTGACGACGCGGTAGGCGTAGCATTGCGCCTTCCCAAAGGTATCAAACCGCGTAAGGCGGAGTCAAAACACATCCAACCATACAGAGGGGAGTCTAAGTTTAGTGACTTGGAAAACTGGACGATGGATGTGTGCAACCATCTGGCAGCATGCCAGTATGGGGGGGATTGTCTGGATCGAGAACGTGTATTCGTTCTCCCGGAGTTCCTAGACGGACCAGCCAAGGCCTGGTTTCAACATCGTGTCTTGCACTACAATCGTGCACGACAGCAATGGACGTTCAAGAATGTAATCCTTGAATTGTATAACCAGTTCGTAAGTGCATCCACCATGCAGGATGCTCAGGAGGCGTTCATTGCAACGTCCTACACTGAACGATTGGGTGTTCAAGGCTTCTATGACACCTTGATAGACCACGCACAGAATATGTCTATTTACCCAGACAATTGTGATCAACACCTTTCTGCGTGGGATACCCGACGCAATGAGAGAGTCTCTCATTTGTGATGACGGGCTATCGCCCGAAGTGAATACCGTTGAAGAGTTCGTAGCGCATGTGTTGCGTTACGAGCAAGCCCACAAAATAGCACGACACTTTGGGCTACATAGCTCAAAGGTTTGTTCAATGAACAAGACCGAGCCTCGGAAGGTAGGCACCTTCTGGGCCCGTCGAAAAGAGATGGTGGGCAATACAAACCCGAGGTTTGTGATAAGAGCAGCACCTCGGCAAGAACGACGCTTCCGTAGTGACCGGCCTGGGGACCGTAGGGATGCACCAGCACAGGACGTTCAGAGGGGTCCGCACCAAGAGGGTGCTCGGCCGCATCAGACTGCTGGTGAGGCTAAAGTGCCGACACTGACTGGGCCACCAAAGTTTGAAGCAGCTCACCCTTCCGTGGCGAATAAGTGCTTCAAATGTGGGCAGCCTGGGCATTTCGCAAATGCATGTCCAGTGGGTGGTGGACGGCCTATGGTTAATCCACGTGCATATGTATGGGCGGCCCACACTGCTATTCCTGATGCTGAAGGGATAGACTCAGGAAATGAACCTGATGTGGACGACGATGAGGTGGATAACCTCAGTCCTGATGCACCAGAGGATGAAAATGCCTCTGTGGTAGAAGAGTTGTTGGATGACGAATACGTTGAGGTTGATGTATACAACAACGACTATTACGCCCGGGAGTCAGACTCAGAATTCATGGGAGCTCTGACGGACTACCCAGCCAGCGAATTAGACTGACCAGTTGGAGCAGCCAACGTGAAGGTGTATAAGGTGCACCTTTGCAAGGCTCCGGAGAAACTGGTGATTGAAGCACGAGGACAAGGAGTGCCTGGCATTGTACGTTGAGGTGAATGGCCACAAGGCGTGGACATTGTGGGATTCAGGTAGTACGACTACTGGGGTGACGCCTCAGTTTTGCCAAGTGCATGATATTTCTGTCAGTGAGTTGAAGGAGCCACTACTCCTTCAATTGGGTACTGTGGGCAGCCAAGCTGCAGTACAGTTTGGCACGCAGGCGAGTATCGCCTGTGCAAAATCAAGGACAAAAGAGTACCTTGATGTGGCGAATTTTGATCGTTACAACATGATTATAGGCACGCCGTATATGAGGAAGCACAAGGTTCTGCTTGACTTCAAGAGGAATGAGATAGTGGTGGATGGCACCACCATTCCTGCAGTGCGAGTGACCATGGATAATGGCAATGGACGTCTCCATCGACACCGCGCCATGGAGAAGAAGGTGCTAGTCAGGCGACATTGACTAGGCGGAGGCAAGAAATTGCCTATGGTGGAGGATGGAGAGGATGAGGAGCAAGCTCATGTGAGCTTGCCAACGGATAGTCCTGCTGTGTTGATGCTGGAAAGCGAAGCTGTAGAGTACCAACGTACTCTGAAGAGGGGAGAGAGCCCCAAGATGAAGTGTGAAAAGCAGAGTAAGCCTGAGGACAAGTGGCCTCGGCACGTGGAAAGCACAGAGTGCCAACCGACGTTGTCGTGAGTGAAGGTCGAGGACTTAGTAACGGGTGACAAACAAGGACTGATGGAGGACAAGGCATCCTCCACACATACGAATCGGTCAATCTGGGATCGACCGGTACCTCATCCCACATTTGAATGGGTGTTTGATCCATGAATGCCTGCTGAGTGGAATGAGCTAGTGGCATTGATGTATGCGTGGAATGGACCACGATGGACGTCAAAGGAGGAGTCATATCGTCAGGCTAGTGATAACGAGATATCGCCACCGAGTGAGGTATTCTTCGATGGACTGTCTGTGATGTCGCGGAGAAGCAAGAAGGAAGTGCCTGTGCAACTGCACACGCCGGATGACAGTGAGCTGAGGATTACTGCCCTCAGAGAGAAGTATGGCCGCCCAGCTGTACAAGCAAAGCTGTCCAGGCATCCACGCAAGGATGTGGACCGGAAGGGCAAAGGTAAAACCAGTGGTTTTACAATGGAGGACATTCCGGACCTACGATTGCAGTGGCAGCAGGAATTTGGGGACATTCTGAACGGAACCAAGGAGGAGTTATCTCCTTGGCGGGAGGTCAACCATGAAATCAACCTTATTGATGAGAATAAGATGTATAAGTATCACTTGCCGCGATGTCCAATGGCGCTGCAGCAGCAGCTCCGAGACAAGACCAATCGGTACCTGAGAGCCCAGTGGTGGGAGGCCCAACCGGCATCCCAAGCTGCTCCGCTATTGTGCATTCCGAAGAAAGATGGTACATTGAGAATGGCGTTGGATGCTCGCCAACGCAATGACAACACCGTAAAGGACATGATGCCACTCCCGGATCAGGAAGTGATTTGAGAGGATGTTGCAAGAGCAAAGTTCAGGTCACAAATTGACCTGACGGACGCTTATGAGCAAGTGAGAATTCGCTTGTCTGATATCCCAAAGACAGTGTTCTCGTCGATCACGGGAACATATGTGAGCAACATTATGCAGATAAGAGATTGTAATGCTCCTGCAACGTTTCAGAGGTTGATGACCTCCATCTTCCGGGATGTTATCGGGAGGTTCGTCCATATATATCTGGACAACATATTTATATACTCTGATTCAATCGAAGAACACAAAGAGCATCTTCGTGTCATTTTCGAGTGACTGAGGGCTAATCTGCTGTACCTCAAGTGGAAGAAATGTGAACTATATGCCGAGACAGTAGACTGCCTTGGACACAAGATTGACAGTCAGGGTATTCACCCTGACCAGGACAAAATCAATCACATACGCAAATGGCGCATGCCTCGTAACTATAACAATGTGCAAAGATTTGTGGGACTGGTGAACTATATCGGCAACTGTCTGCCTGATATTACAGCGTATACTGGACCCTTGATGTCCATCACGCAAAACGGAGCTCCATTTATATGGAGACCTATACACCAACGCTGTTTTGAGATGATCAAGAGGATCTGCTCAAAGACACCAGTCATTTGTCCCATAGATCCCCGATGTGATGAGCCGATTTGGCTCATCTGTGATGCCTCAAAGACCGGAGTAGGTGCAATGTATGGCCAGGGAAGTTCCTGGCAGAATTGTCGGCCCACAGGATTCATGTCGAGGAAGTTCACCTTGGCCCAACAGAATTATGCGGTCCATGAGCTCGAAACGTTGGTGATACTTGAGGCACTCCTTAAGTGGGAAGACAAATTGATGGGATACAAGATCCACATCATTACAGACCATAAAGCACTTGAGTTCTTCAAGACTCAAGCAACGTTGTCCCCTCGGCAACACCAGTGGATTGACTATATGTCTTGCTACAACTTTGACATCACATATGTCAAAGGCGAACTGAACAAAGTAGCGGACTGTCTCTCGAGGTATTTCGAGAGCGATAGAGTTGGAGAACACCATGATACGCATGAGTATGTCGATGTGGATATCCGTATTGATCCTCAGGGCGATGATCTTCCATACCATCGCTACAAAGAGGTGACGGAGCATGTGGTCGAGCTTTGTGCTATGCAAGCAACCGAGCTGCAACGCAGTCGACGACTGCAGGAGCAGCAAGAGGGGCGAGACATAGAAGCTGAGCAATTAGAGCAGGCTCAGCCAAAGGAGGCGACAATGCCATGCCAGGGCGAGACTGGGAGCAGTCGTGGACCGTATAGCCATGACATTACGCTCGCTGATGCATTATTGCCTACAGTAGAGTATTGTAACCCTCCTGTTCCTCAAACCAATGAGTACCTACGGAAGGTACTGAGGGGCTATAGCCGCGATGCGTTCTACACAGAAATCCAGCAGAACGCAAATGCCCACCCATGCTTTAGCGTGGATGAGAAAGGACTGGTCCAGATAACGAATGTTCGAGGGCACGACGTGGTGTGCTTACCACACGACCGAACATTAATCACGCAGGTCGTCACTCAAGCGCATGAGGTTGTTGGTCACTTTGGAACCAACAAAACACTGGAATACCTGAGGCAATGGTACTGGTGGCCTCAGATGCAGAAAGAAGTGATGCAGTTCTGCCAGACCTGTGAGGTCTGCCAGCGGTCGAAGACCAGCAATAGGAAGCCAGCAGGGAAGTTGCATTCCTTGCCCATCCCGACAAAGCCGTGGGACTCCATTGGAATGGACTTTGTTGGTCCATTCCCCGAGTCCAAAGGTTATAACTACCTTTGGGTGGTTATTTGCCGAATGACCAGTATGGTGCACTTGATACCAGTGCACACAACCATTACTGCGTCTGCATTGTCCTAGATCTACTTGAAGGAGATTGTAAGGCTACATGGCCTTCCAAGTTCAATCGTGAGCAATCAAGATGCAAAGTTTACGTCTCACTGGTGGTGAGAACTTCACAAGCTCTTGGGAGCTAAGTTGCTCATGTCTACATCATTTCATCCGCAGATGGATGAACAGACAGAGCGAGCGAATAGAAGTATTGCCCAGATCTTTCGTACGGTGGTCCGACCGGACCAACGTGACTGGGTAGATAGAATACTGCTAACAGAGTCTGCGATCAATGCGAGTGTGTCAGAGACCACGAAATATGCGCCGTTTGAGCTCAATGGAGGGTACATGCCCTCCATACTGCGTGAACTAAGGACGGATGGAGTCGTTCACAAGGGGGTGAAGGACTTTGCATGGCAAGCATTGGAGAATCTAGCCAATGCACACGACGCTATCATTGCTGCACGTGTTATACAGGCACGCTATGCAAACGATAGGCGGAGTGAGGAACCAGAGCTAACGCCTGGGACGTTAGTATATTTGTTGACGGAAAACTTGAATCTTCCGAAAGGAAGGGCGAGGAAGTTGTGTCCAAAATTCATTGGACCATACAGAGTCGTGGTCGCGGAACCAAGCACATCGAACTATGTTCTGGAGCTGCCTGCAGCTCTGCAAGCATGTCGGATTGTGCCTAAGTTTCATGTATTGTTACTTAGGCGATATAATGCAAACAATGATGCTATGTTCCCTAATTGGGTGATGCCCAAGCCATATGATTTTGGTGCCAGTGACGAACAGGAATGGTTCATCGAGGACATCCTGGGCCATCGGTGGCAGGGAGGAACGCACCTCAAATTCAAAGTACGATGGAGTGCGGGTGATACAACATGGGAGTCGTATCACACATGTGCCAAGTTGGCAGCGTTGGATTGGTACTTAGAACTGCAGGGTGTGAAGCGCCCAAATCAGCTTGCTAAGTGCTCACGTGCTTAGACTGATGGCAGTGATAAGATGTAGGCTGGATCAGATCACGGTTGTTCCGGATAGATAAGATGGAGATTGATCTATCTGATGAGATAATGCGGATCATGATGCGGAGTTGGCGGTCAGATCAGGTTATGTAACCTGATGATGGGGAATTTAGTATGTTTTTTCCCACCAACATGTCGACATTTTCGTATTACCATGTCGTACCTTCACCAGCATACGACCAGTGAGCAGCAGCCTCAGAACCCACAGGGTTCTGGAGGAGGGGGGGATCGCTCCCGGCAAAATATTCAGCAGCCTGTAACGACGCCGACTGTGGCGTCGTATCCAGTGGTGTCCCAGTTTGGGCAGAACCCAGCCCAATTTGGACAACCTCCACAGTTTTATCCGCCATTTTTCCAGATGCCATACTTCCCAGGATCAGCTGGTCCTGGACAGCAGGTGGGAGGACAGGTGATGTGGGGTATGCCAATGCCGATGCAGACGCAGACCCAGAGTGCAAGTACACTCCTTTCAGATGAGAAAGCACTAACTGCGCCACAGGTAGCACCCATGGACGTGGACAACGATGCGGGGCGTCAACAGCAAGGAAAGAGCGAGGTGGTGCAACTTCAACAACAATGAGAGAGGACGCCGCCCCCGTGAGAGACGTATAGAAGAGACTGGAGGCGATCGCCTCCGAGGAGTACCGGGGCACAAGGAGGCAGGCCTCGGGAAATAGTAGGGCGCAGACGGGATGAACTGTCAGCGAGGACGCAGAATCGAGGTCAACCCCGACCTTGAACACCGCCCCGACAAGCATCTCCATCACCTTGTTGTGCACCATCTCCGCGGCGCTTATTGTACGCGGAGAAAGGGAAAGGAAAGGAGATTGGGACACCGTCGGAGGTTTTGGACCCTCAGGCAGAGGCAGTCTGGAGATGCTGATAAGACCTGGGCTGGGCTCAGCGCAGCAAAGCTATAATTAGCAACTTTTGTTGATAGCAGTTTGGCGGCTCACTCAGGCGAGCAGGCGCGACGCAGACGACACATGACTAGGCAACCACAGGATGTTTAGCGCACGGGACTTCCAGACCACAGGACTCGCCCACCTGACTGTTAACGCATGGACCGCACACATGACCTCGGGCTCGATAACAGGTCACCGATCAGAGATAGCCGGTGCCTTATAAGATTATGCGTTTAACAACTTGCCGACGGCTATCAGCAGGTCGCCACTTCTTCAGCCCCGGTGCCTAGCGATTAGCGACGCTTACCTTTACCGACGCTTAGCAACTTTGGTGATGCCAGCCCCCTTGATTGTTTCAGACCCCAGGATAGTCACCGTTTATTTGACTGCTTTCAGTGCTCACTTGGTGACTTAGCGCTTGCCGACTGATGGACGCTGCGGGTTAGCTATTTCACATTCTATTCTTCTTGTCATAATCCATTCCCCATTTCGTTACTTAGCGACTTATAGTTTAATTAACACGGCGACTTAGCGCCTATAAATACTGTACATATTTTGTCTTAGGAGCATCGAATTCCATCCCCACAGTTCAGATCTCAACTTGCGCGCACTAAGTTCCTCGAAGTCGCCAAGGGACTTACTGTTTTTACCGACTACGCTAAGCTTGCCGCTTCTTTGCCAGTCTTGCCGACTGTCTAGGTGCTATACGAGCACACTTCGACTACGTTACGTCGCCAAGTCCTTGCCGACTATTGGCACCCTAGCGCCTCGCAGACTACATGGCTTAGATCGCTAAGCACCTTTCAGCCAATTACTAAATTTTCCTTAACAAACTAAGTCTCTGAGACCCTGCCCGGACTCCCTCTCAACTAGCGACTGCCCAATGCATTACCTTCCACAGTAGCTAGGTACCGTTTACCCTTGACAGTGCTAAGCAACTTTTGGGCGTCATCAAATTGGAGCCCACCACGAGGGACTTTAGGGCAGAATTCTGCCAGAAACTCGTTTGCAACGCCAGCGCCGCCTTCTAGTACAGTTGGCAGGCGCCACTATCCCTTTCCACATTTCACCTTCTACTCCCCAGTTACCTGGAGCCTTACCACGTCGCACCTTAGCACAAGAACTTGCCGATTACACAACTGAGCTTACGGTCGACGACATTCCAGACCTTTTCCCCTGCCAACTAGACTTTGACGCTAGCGCACCTGGCACTCAGACTCCTTTTGCCAACTTAGCTCAGGGATCACCGCCTAGTCCTATCACCCCCTTATCACAACTATTCAGAACCCCCACTCCCTCCCCTCCAGCTTCACCACTTCGCTTACCGACTACTTCGCTACCGACAACACCGTTACCGACTCACACTATGGAGGCAGCTGTTGCTCAGCGCATGCCGCCTTGAAACCATTTCTCCGCCCCAAATGGGATGAGACAAAACCCCGGGAACTCACTCAATACTTTAAGGAACTCGAATACCTCTTTTGCGACTGCAGCATTACCAACCACACCCAAATGAAGGAATACGCGGCACGTTATGTGTCATACGACATGGCAGAAACATGGACTGGCCTCAGAGAATTTAGCGCCCCTGCTGCTGCTCTACAACCCCCCACTAGCAGCAACTTACGAGGACTGGAAAACCGCCATGATTAGGCTCTATCTGGGCGCTGAAGCCTCTACACATTATACGGTCAGCGAACTTCAGAAATTAGTACAGGACACTTTCGACAACGGCATATACACCCTTGGCACCCTCTTGACTTATTACCGCGACTTCCAGAGAGTCGCCAGGTGGCTTTTACAGAACGGCAAGCTCTACGGGAATGAGGAACGTCGCTTATTCCAGCAAGGTATCCCTACGTCGCTATGGGCTAGGATTGCTAGGTGATTGGAAATCACGCAGCCTAACCACCACCTGGAGGAGCCCTATAATGTGGACGACGTCTTTGAAGCTGGTAAGTGGATTCTTAAAGGCATGGACACTGGCGTGAGCGCCCCTCGTCCTGTTGCCGTCCCTGGTATACTGCCTGTCCCTGCCGCCGCCATTGCTCCCTTACCGACCCCACCGCCAGCCGATCGCTACGTGAAGAAAGAAGATTTGGACACCGCCATTGCTGCCACAGTCGCTAGCGCCATGACCCGCATCGAAACCATGATCACCACTAGTCTTACCGCCTCTCGTAATCCTGCCCCTGTTAACAACCTCTGCCATTTCTGTGGTGAAGTCGGCCACACTATGACAAGGGGTCGCTGCCCTACTTTGGAAAACTACATTTGCCAAGGACGCATTCGCCAGGCTGCTGACGGTAAAGTGGTACTTCCTTCAGGTGCCATCATTCCCAATTATCCCGAGCTCAAGTCCTACCAAGAGCGCGTGGAAGAATGGCACCATAGAAACCCTGGCAACTTGGCAACTGGCACCCTTACCAGCAATGCTAATCCCGACGTGGAACAAGCTATGCAGCAACAGATGGTACTTGAAGTTATGCATTTGGACACTTTTAGCAACTCTGGCAACCTCACTAAAGATGCACGTATTGAAAGCTTAGAAAAGGAATTGGCAATGCTGAAGAACCAGGTCTTTGACAGTGTGGAAATTAAGCAACCTAAACAGCTCCTCAAAGGATACCGACCTCTAGCGCCTGTCACTGCCAACCCCAATGTCACTTCACCGCCTACCATTACACCCACCATAACCACCCAACCGCCTACCAACTCTGCCCCCGTCGCTAAACCTGCTAACCATGCAACAGACGCTAACAATGCTCCCTTGCCGCCTCTACACCCTTACACGGGTTTACCTGCTCGCTATACCGCGCCCGTCCAACGGAACTTTGCCGCCTCTGACAAGCGACCAGAAGGGGGATATAGACCCACGGCTCCCATATATGACATAGAGAAATCCAACCACGTCTTCAGCCACATCATGAAAATGCCCGTCACCCTGTCAGTAGAAGAACTTTGCAGCATAGCGCCAGACGTAAGGAATCAAGTCAAAACAGCGGTAACCCCCAAGCGTACTCTCCAGGCAACGGTACAAGATGCTAGCGACATAGACAACGCACTACCTGGATTTTCTGTCACTACTGACCCCACGCTTATTGACACCAACTTCGCCCAACAACTCGCTAACGCCACCTCTGTGGACCCCGTGGAATCCTATATCAAGTCGCTAGCGCTAGGAGAAGACCCTGCCATCCTCACCGTCGCTCAGGACTCTCAAGCCATTCACTCTATTATGCTCACCATTGACAGTCGCCAGGAAATTGAAGCTATTGTAGATAGCGGGTCACAGATCATATCTATGTCAGCCGAAGTCGCCAATAACCTGGGCTTGATCTATGATCTAGGTATTGTGTTAAACATGCAAAGCGCTAATGGCACAGTAGACAGGTCGCTTGGACTCGCCAAGAATGTGCCGTGCACTATTGGCGATCTCACTTTTTACTTGCAAATCCACATCCTACGTTCTCCCGCATATGACATCTTACTTGGCTGCCCTTTTGACGTTTTAGCGCGCTCCATAGTCAGGACCCTTTCAGATGACGAAACCACGCTCACGATTAGCGACCCTAACTCTGGCGTCCGCCGCACAGTACCGACTTTCCCCAGAGGTCGCCAAAAAGAAAAGCTCACCAAGACACCTGCCTTCACTGAACAACACCCGGGCCATTCCAGGTGTTTTCACCCGCCATCGAGGAGGTGATTAGCGACAATCATGGAGATGTAGCGCTTACGCTAGATTATGACCACCAAAGTGGTAGTGTAAATATTGTTTCGACTGCTTATCTTGATTCCAAAGTACTTTCTCCCTCTTTCAACACTAGCGCTGATGCGCTTAATCCCAGTATGGACCCCAAAAACATACAACCCCTTCCCGACTCTGCTCTTGCCTACCTGTACCTTACCACTTCTGACCAGTTTGACCGCTTCACTTCCCCCGATACGTATCTTGAAACACTCCCTAATTCCTTACACCCTGCCATTCTTGGACTTACTTGCCCTAGCGACTCTGCTAGGGAATCATCCCCTCCCTTACCTATCGCCTCCACCTTTGCTGTCACAAACACTAACAAACGCAAAGGCGTTCAGGTCAAAAAGAAGTACAAGCCCGTAGCGCTTAAAATCAAGCCTGTCGCCAGCACGGTATCCAAAGACTTCAGAATTGAACAACATATTCTTGGCGACCCTCTTGCTGACCTCCTGACTTTAACTCCCAATCCGCCGCCCTTCCAGCCGACTGGTTGCTTCACCGAGGATCGTCGCAAGCAATTCCTTAGCGACCATGACACTGGTTTTCTCACTTCATCAGAATTGGATGTGCTTACCGACCTTATGTCCAAACAGAACCAAGCATTCACCTGGGAGGACTCTGAGAGAGGTAGCTTCCGTACCGACTTCTTCCCACTGGTCGTTATACCGACTATTCCACACGTACCCTGGACTGAACATAACCGGCCTATACCGCCTGGACTTGAAGCCGAGGTTTGCCAGATCATACGCAGCAAGATCAAGGCTGGCATCTATGAGCCTTCAAATAGTGCTTACCGCTCGCGCTGGTTCTGCGTCCTCAAGAAAAATGGTAACCTACGTATTGTTCACAGTCTAGAGCCGCTAAATAGGGTCACCATACGACACTCTGGCGTCCCTCCCTTTCCCGACCATGTCGCTGAATCCTTTGCCGGTAGAATCTGTGGCGCTACCTTAGACCTCTATGTCAGCTACGACGAGCGCCTTATCCACCCTTCCTCACGTGACTTTACCACCTTTCAAACTCCCTTTGGCGCCTTGCGCCTAGTCACCTTACCAATGGGCTGGACCAACTCAGTCCCCATATTCCACGATGACGTCAACTTTATCCTCCAACCCGAAATACCAGAATTTGTACAAAGCTTCATTGACGACGTTGGTGCTAAGGGTCCCAAAGACTGGCGACTCATTGATGGCCTCCCAGCGACTCACCCCAACAACCCTGGCGTTTGCCTAGCGCTATGGGACTTCTTCCAGCTTCTTAATCGCATTCTCCAGCGCATGAACTATTGTGGCGGTACGTTCTCCGGCCACAAGCTTGTCTTATGCGCCCCTCGCTTCAAGATCCTGGGCCATGTCTGCACGCCTAGCAGACGCGTTCCTGACGAGTCACGCTTAGCGCTTCTGGAGCGCTGGGGTACCTGCCACGACCTGTCGGAGGTACGCGCCTTCTTAGGGACTGTTGGCGTCTTGCGCATCTTCATCAAGAACTTTGCCCACCACGCTCACTATCTTAACCGACTCACACGCACTAACGCCCCATTTGAGTTTGGACCAGAACAAGTTGCTGCACAAAAAGACCTTGTCAAAGCGCTACAGGAAGCACAGCCCCTGGTACCTATTGATTATCAGTTGCCAGACCCAGTTATCCTGGCGGTGGACACCTCTTGCATTGCGGTTGGCTTCTTTCTCTGCCAATGCCTTAGCGACAACAGGAAGCAGAGGCGCTACAACCACTTTGGGTCCATTACGCTAAACGACAGAGAATCTCGCTATAGTCAGGCTAAACTTGAACTCTATGGCCTCTTTAAGGCTTTCCAGGCGCTAAGAATGTATCTCATTGGCGTACGCAACCTTATCGTGGAGGTGGATGCTAGGTACATCAAAGGTATGCTGCAGAACCCTGACATACAGCCCTCCGCCAGCATGAACCGCTGGATAGTCGCTATTCTGATGTTCCACTTTGAACTTGTACATGTCAAGGGCACTTACCACGGACCTGATGGACTCTCCCGACGCCCGTTGCAGCCTACCGACCCTACGCCAGACCATAGCGACGACGACACCTTTGACGACTGGATCGACTGCTTGCATGGGTTCATGCATCTTATACAACTTCCTATTCGGCTGCTCCGTAACGACCAACCAACTAGTGCTTACTTACACCCCATCATTCCCTACCAGCCGACTCCCTTCATGGCCCCTCTCACATTCTTCACCGCAAACCTTACCGACCAGTTGCCAACCATCCGACGCGTTGAGGAACCCAGACCCTTACGAGAAAACAGTACCAACCTCACCTACAAATCAGTACCCAGGAGCGCTAAAGCCCAAGTGGACGACAACCGCCTAGACACCATTAAGGTTTGGTTGGACACCCTTAAGCGCCCTGACCATCTTAGCGACGATGAATACGCCACCTTCATACGATATGCCACCAATTTCTTTACAAGCAACAATCAACTTTGGCGATGCAACAAGGATGGTGCTCACAAATTAGTGGTACAGCCTAGCGACCAACTCAAGATCCTACACGCTATGCATGACGATTTAGGCCACAGGGGACTTTATGCTATACGGGCTATTCTGCTAGAACGCTTTTGGTGGCCTCATGTCAGAGCTGACGTCGCTTGGTACGTCAAGACTTGTCACCTGTGCCAGATTCAACAGACGTGCCAACTACTCATTCCGCTGACGGTCGCTACGCCAGCGCCTCTCTTAAGCAAGATTTATATCGACACCATGCACATGCCCAAATCAGGTCGCTACAAGTATATCATACAAGGTCGCTGCTCGCTTGTACACTGGCCAGAGTTCAGGATGTTACAGAGGGAAAACACCGACGCCATAGCTAAGTGGTTATTTGAAGACATTATTTGCCGCTGGGGTGCGCTAAGAGAGATAGTTACCGACAATGGAGCCTCCATCATTAAGGCATTAACCTACCTCGCCAAAAAGTACAATATACACCACATTCGCATCTCCGGTTACAACAAACGCGCTAATGGCCTGGTGGAGCGACCTCACTTTGACGTGCGCCGAGTGCTCTTCAAGGCAGTAGATGGCAATGAGTCCAGATGGAGCGAAGCAACCTATTGAGTCTTTTGGTCGGAAAGGGTAACTATACGCAAATGCATGGGGTGCTCACCTTATTATGCAGCTACTGGCACCCACCCCTTGCTCCCTGCCGACATTGTGGAGGCAACGTACCTTCAACCCGCGCCCAACTCCATCCTGTCTACTACCAACCTGATTGCCAGAAGAGCTATCGACCTTCAACGACGCAGTGAAGATTTAGCGCGCTTACACAAAACTGTCTTTAGCGCCTGGCACCAAGCCGCCCTCAGGTTTGAATAGCGCCACCATCAAGGACTACAACTTCAGTCGTGGGTTGCTAGTGCTCATGAGGAACTCCAAGATTGAGACCACCCACAACAAGAAGATGCGCCCACGCTACTTAGGACCATTGGTAGTTATCGCTCACAACCATGGAGGAGCTTACGTGCTTTGTGAATTAGATGGGTCAGTACTGCACAGACCGGTTGCCGCCTTCCGCCTCCTTCCCTACTTAGCACGCGAACAAATACCCTTACCGCTGGAGGCGCTAGACATTGATACTACCAAACTCAGGGAACTCGAAGAAACCGACCTGTTAGATGATGACGACTTACCGCATCCAGAAGAAGACGACTTGTAGTCGCTAACACCCTCGCTAAGCCTTTCTTACTTACCATTTCTCTTTATCTTTCTTAAAATTTTATTACTACACAGACTTTCTTTACATACCACAAGACGCAGCGCTAGCGCCCTATAGGTGCCTGGCACCTTGCACAACTCTTACACAAGGGTTTTCCGCCATGATGATCTACTGAGCGTTCCCTTAAAAACCCAAGTTGCTAAAACACCACTTTTGCTAAGTCTTTTCTTTCACAAGTCTTTCCAGTCCATGTTCCCTTACTATACACACAGACCTTCTTACTACCGATTTCTTACCTCACACAATATTGCAAGTCCCAAAAATTGTTTATACTACATTTTCTCCCTACTACAAATTCCAGCTATGTACGACAAGACTAAAAAGTTCAAAATTTTTACAGGCACTAGCGGCTAGGCCTGGTCACGGTCGGCGGGGAAAGAGAAGGGCGGGAGCAGGAAGAGATCCTTGGCTTGGACGTTGTTCCTCTCCTGCCAAGCCAGCGCCTCCTCGCAATCCTGCTGGTAGCGCCTCAAGATGGCGACACTGCGCCCCAGCATCCTCCTCCGCATCCTCAACCCTGCCATTTCATTGTCGACAGCCCGCATCTCCCATGCCATCACCGACTCCATACCGGCGGCATGCTCCATGAACCTCGCCAGCTCCTCTGGCGACCTCATACCAGTAACAGGGTAGAGGAGTTCTTCACTCAGCCACTCGAAGTCGCCACCGGTCACTCTAGAGGCGGGAAGGGGTGTCCATCGAGGATCCACCCTAGCAACAGGGGCGGGACGTTCCTCCTGCTCGAAGTCTTTGTCGCCAGAAGACATTTCGCGAGCGGCCGCCAACTGAGAACGATAGTCGGTTAGCAACACCCAACGCCTGGAGAAGAGTCTTACCTCCTCCTCCTCTCCTGCCTCCTCTCCCTCCACCTCTTCATCCAAGTCGCCAACACGGGGAGGCTGGGTCTCCGCCAGCCTAACAGCAATTTCCGCCAAGTTGCCAGTGACGGAAGGAGAAGGCGACCGACTAACCAAAACGGATCAGGCGCTAACTTTGTAAGCAGTTAACAATCACTTACCGGATGCCGCTAGGCCCCGCCATGGGAGAAGGCCACTGCCAGGGGAGAGGCTCAAAGTCCATCTCTGCTAACGGGAAGTCGCTAAATAATCACAGGAGAAAACAGAAAACTTACTGTCCGAGGCCATCCCAACGAAGAGGCGCTTGGCCTCTCTGGCAGGACTCAGAGGGGAACCCGCCCTCTTACCGACTGACCGCCCGCCTACCGACTCTACCAACCCCTCTCACGCTACGGCCTTCCCCTTCCCCTTGGACGTTCTGCCCCTCAGTGGGGGCCAGCGAGCGGTCAGCTGCAAAGTTCCTTCCCTAAGGTACAAGGAGCACTTACCGCGCCCTTGGAATTTTTGTATGCCTGGCGTTGGCCAGGCGCTACGGTCTTCTTACCCTTCATGCCTTTGATCACTACACCCGCCTCCATTCCAGTATCCACCACAACCTCCGAGCGCCGGGTTGCCAGCAAGTCCCTCAACTCCGCATTTGTAAAAGTGGTTTGGGTAGGCGCCTGCAAAGTCAATCAGTCGCTAAAAAAACTAGGTACCAGAAAGGAACTCACCTCATACAGGGGCGCTACTCTTGCTGACTTGCGGGACTAGAAGAATTACGGTTAGCGACTGGTGGCAATGCAACTAAAGAAAGTACACATACCTTGCGAGGAGAAGAGCTTGAGGAGCCCATCGTAGGAGCCGCTGGCGCAGGGCTCTCGTCACCAGCGGCCACACGTCCTACCTGGCAAGCACGACGTGGCACCCGACCCACTGTAGCGCGGGTGGCCTCAGCCGGCTGGCTGGGACCCATGGGAGGGGGCGCCAGCCGCAAAGTCAAAGCCACGGGGGCGCTAGCGACAGGACGGGAAGAAGGGGCCCCACCCAGAATGGCGGCCAACTCAGCGTCAAGGGAGGGGATGGCAAGGGGGGGAGGTCGCTAAATGGTCAGCTACAGGTTGGAGTAAAGTCGCTAATGACACATACCAGTAGAGCCTCGAATGGTGCTAGCCACGCAGCGCCCTCGTGCTTGGTAGCGTGGGCAAGGCACCACGCCTGCAACACTTCCTCGTCCTCCCACTCCACCCCAGATGCCCTATAGCTCTCCCACCGCTCCAGCAGCCGCAGCATGCCTACCACTAGCTCTTGAGAAGCGCCGGCACCATCGCCAAGGTGCCACGCTACGAATAGCAATGCATCAAAAATAAAAGTCAGCGCGCGGGTGCTGGCATTGGTAGCGGCAGGGGCAGAGGACATGGGTACGGGAAATCGACTGTTAACCAAGGATTCCGGAAATCGCCTGCTTACAGGGGATTTCAATGAAGTTACGATTATGGTCGCCAGACCTTTTAAGGACAGGGATTAGGCACACGGACCAGGTAACAACACGTGATATCGAGGTTGACTGAGGACAGTCAATTTTTCAGTTGGGAGGAGATGATAAGACCTGGGCTGGGCTCAGCGCAGCAAAGCTATAATTAGCGACCTTTGTTGATAGCAGTTTGGCGGCTCACTCAGGCGAGCAGGCGCGACGCGGACGACACATGACTAGGCAACCACAGGATGTTTAGCGCACGGGACTTCCAGACCACAGGACTCGCCCACCTGACTGTTAACGCATGGACTGCACACATGACCTCGGGCTCGATAACAGGTCACCGATCAGAGATAGCCGGTGCCTTATAAGATTATGCGTTTAACAACTTGCCGACGGCTATCAGCAGGTCACCACTTCTTCAGCCCCGGTGCCTAGCAATTAGCGACGCTTACCTTTACCGACGCTTAGCAACTTTGGCGACGCCAGCCCCCTTGATTGTTTCAGACCCCAGGATAGTCACCGTTTATTTGACTGCTTTCAGTGCTCACTTGGTGACTTAGCGCTTGCCTACTGATGGACGCTGCGGGTTAGCTATTTCACATTCTATTCTTCTTGTCATAATCCATTCCCCATTTTGTTACTTAGCGACTTATAGTTTAATTAACATGGCGACTTAGCACCTATAAATACTGTACATATTTTGTCTTAGGAGCATCGAATTCTCAACTTGCACGCACTAAGTTCCTCGAAGTCGCCAAGGGACTTACTGTTTTTACCGACTACGCTAAGCTTGCCGCTTCTTTGCCAGTCTTGCCGACTGTCTAGGTGCTATACGAGCACACTTCGACTACGTTACGTCGCCAAGTCCTTGCCGACTATTGGCACCCTAGCGCCTTGCAGGCTACACAGCTTAGATCGCTAAGCACCTTTCAGCCAATTACTAAATTTTCCTTAACAAACTAAGTCTCTGGGACCCTGCCTGGACTCCCTCTCAACTAGCGACCGCCCAATGCATTACCTTCCACAGTAGCTAGGTACCGTTTGCCCTTGACAGTGCTAAGCGACTTTTGGGCGTCATCAACGCCTCATATCTGCCGGCCAGCGAGTGCCACTGGAGTCCGCGTTTTTGGCGGATCCGGTGGCTCAGGTGGTGATTACGGGCCTGCTCGATGAGATCGTTATGCTGCAGCAGTGTAACGACAACACGATTAAGACATTCATGAACGCTATGAAGAAGCGTCCGTTGTCGGAGGAGGAGCAACCTGAGGCAAAACACCTCAGAGCGCGTGATGCAGTACCGGAGGTTGGGATGCGGGAGTCTGGAGAGCTCACTCCGATTCCGTCTGAGTTACAGGACGAGCTCGTGGAGGATGACACAAGTTTACGAGGATTGTCCTCGTCAACACATGCGCCCTCCCAGCAGCCAGGGACAAAGCGGCAGGATGAGGTGGTCCTGTCGGAAGTGGAGTTTGGAGCAGATGTCCCGCGAGGAGCAGACAGAATAGTAATGTGGTTCGGAGCAGTGGTGCAGTTTGAGGCACCACTGAGGGCATATGCGTCCACGGTTCCCATAAAGGACACGAGAACGGACGCCGAAGTAGAAGGGCGACTCCTAACGTTAGCTGCGCTCGGTCTGACTGAACCGAGCAACGGGAGTGATTACGGGGAGTCATCAGACGAGACCTGAAACCCCCGCTAAACGC
>QLOM01003365.1:0-10357 GCA_003313785.1 Termitomyces sp. MG148 | reverse complement strand
AGCACTAAGCGGCGGGGGCATACTGGTCACCCGCCGCGCCCCTGAAAACCCTCACTCTGCTCCTCCGGGCCTTCCGGAACGTGGGCGTCTTTTGCTGTCTCCTCCGGGTTGGAGGTATCTGGAGAGGGCACTCTGGCAATGTCCCGGGCTGCCAGGAGCTGCAGGAGTAGCTCCTCTTGCTCCTCCGGGGAGAGGTAGCGCACTTCCAGACCCCTGGGGCAGTGACGCGCGAAATGGCCCTGCGCGCCACAGCGTCGGCATGAGAGGGGGAGCGGGGCGCGCTGTCGGGAGGCATCCACATCCATTGGCGCACCTGGAGGTAGCGCCGGAATTGTCGGGGGTGCGACCATTGCCATGGGCGGTGCCGGGAATGGGAACCTGCAGGGGAGCATTGCGGGGGGTCGCGTCGGAGGCGCAGGATGCGCAGGCTTGCGGAGGTCACGCTTGAGCTCCATGAGCTGCCATTGCTCCCGGGCCACCTGGTACCATGCCAGGACCTGGTCGTCAGCCGGTCGACCCTCCGCAAGGTTGTCGATGCGCTCCATCAGGGTCAGATGGAGCCCTTCCCGAAAGGTAAGGCAGAGTTGCAGGCCGTCGGGGTACTCGGCCTGCTCGACCAATGCGCGGAACGAGTCGATGTACTCGTCCAGCGAGCGCTTCCCCTGGCCGTACTGCTCCCTATTCCTCAGGATCAGCGCGGCGCTTTTGGCGGGGTTCCAGGGAAAGAACTCGTCCCGGAACTCTTGTTTGAACCCGGCCCAGTCCGTAAAGCTCGCGACGCCTCCGGGGCGTCGGAAAACCCTCAGCGCGTAGGTGGCCGCTCGTCCCAACTTCATGTAGGACAAGACCCACGCAATTTTCAGCTCGTCAGATACAAAATCGTCGCCACAGAGCTAGAGATAGGTGGCGCACGACTGGAGGAAGCGTTCCCCAGACGCGCAGTCGCCGTTGTAGACGTCCGGGGTTGCCAGGCATGGGATGTTGGGGCGCTCCCATGCTGGGATGGGGGATTGCACAGTACGTGGGCGTTGCACTGGCGGAATAGGTGGCGGGGGGTTAGGTGCCACCAGGGCAAGGCGTTCAAGGAGGGTACGGAGAGAGTCGGAGATGGTGTCGGTGGTTTGTCGGAGGTGGGTGAGTTCGGCGGAGTGCTGGGTAAGGGAGGCTTGGGTGAGTTGCACCTGCGTTTCTAGGTGGAGCAGGCGGGTCCAGGCTTCCTCGCCAGAGGCGGCAGCGTCCGGGAGCGCTTCTAGAGCGGCGGGCTGAGACATAGACAGGCAGTGCTTAAAACTGGTGGGGGAGCGACGAATAGGAGCCAAGAGGTGTTTGGCGGCTATAGGGGGCTACCAGACCGGAATTAGGAGACTTGTTCTGCTGTAAGGGCGACCTCCGGAGGTTGCGGCTGAGTCACACAACTGGCAGAGGGAAATCCGAAGTGTATTAGGGACAGTACATATTACAGGGAAATAACTAATCACCTGGCAGAGGGAAATCCAAAGAGAACAAGTCTGAGGATTCCTCTGCCATGGCGTGGCGCATCAGTACGGGGGCGGGGGCGTGAGAACAACTGTACAACATCCCGGAGAAGTCCGACGACTGCAAGGGAGCATCCCGGAGATCTCCAGGATGGCCAGAAAAGGAAGTCCTCTGACAGCGAGCGCCGGACGGGAAGGTTCTACTGGGGGAAGTTCGGGTTAGACGGCGCGATGAGTGGCATGCCGGCGGCGAACTATCCGGGGAAAGCAGGGGGCTGATAGGCGAATAGGCAACTTAGAGTTTGACAGGTGCAGGATCAAACTCAGAGGAGCGGAGAATGCAGACCGGAGAAGATAAGAGACCGGAATACAAGAAGGGAAGGGAAGGAGAAACTTGAGGCAGAGACGAGGACGGAGGAAAGAAACGGATGAGCAAAGGAGATGGAATTAAGAGAGTAGATAGAGACAATGGACAGATACGAGACGAGAGAGTAGAGACGGATGCGGACTATAGAAATGGAGACGAGTACGAGACGATAGAGGGGAGACGAGTACGAGGCAAAGTTACGAGGCCAGAGCGATACAAGAGGAAAACCGGAGAGTATGGGCAATATCAAGACTACCGTACTTAGTGCTACGGGAGGGCTTATATACTGACTACGCGATGAGGCAGGTCCGGGGTCCCGGTTCTGGGTCTGGGGGCTGCTCCAGGGCTCTGGTGGCGTCCCGGAGCACCTAGGAGGACAAAGGAAAAACGCGGGTGTCAGATGGGAGCGGCATCGTTGCTTTGGGAGTCGCAGTGGCGCTGCGTGAGGGAGGACGTGGCACGACAAGAGGACGCAGTGAGGCATGATGCGGGAGTTGATGCGGGACGAAGCATGATGCATGGGTTGATGCGCGGGGCAATGCATGATGCGTGGGTTGATGTGCAGGGCGATGCATGATGTGCGGCGTGATGCGTGGCATGAAGCGATCATGCATGATGCGTCAAATGATGCGTGATGCACCGGGTGTTGTGTGGGTCGCCGTGCTGTCATGCCGGGAATCCCCAGGGGTCGTCGGTAGTGTCCGTGGGGTGCCCAGGGGAACGTCAGGGTCGACTGGAGTATGACATGATGGCCGTATTGGGTGTTTGTGGAGTTCGTCCCGAGTCGAGGTTGTGCGAGAGGTGTTTGCCGGGGTGTGTGGTGTGGTCCCGGGCCCGGGGCTCAGGCCCGGGGGTGGGTCGTGACAAGCATAGCGCCAGACGTAAGAAATCAAGTCAAAACAGCGGTAACCCCCAAGCGCACTCTTCAGGCAACGGTACAAGACGTTAGCGACATTGACGACGCACTACCTGGATTTTCGATCACTACTGACCCCACGCTTATTGACACCGACTTCGCACAACAACTCGCTAACGCCACCTCTGTGGACCCCGTGGAATCCTATATCAAGTCGCTAGCGCCAGGAGAAGACCCTGCAATCCTCACCGTAGCTCAGGACTCTCAAGCCATACGCTCCATTATGCTCACAGTCGACAGTCGCCAGGAAATTGAAGCTATTGTGGATAGCGGGTCTCAGATCATTTCTATGTCAGCCAAAGTCGCCAACAATCTGGGCCTGATATATGATCCAGGTATTGTTTTAAATATGCAAAGCGCTAACGGCACCGTAGACAGGTTGCTTGGACTTGCCAAAAATGTGCCGTGCACTATTGGTACTTGCAAATCCACATCCTACGTTCTCCCACATATGACATCTTACTTGGTTGCCCCTTTGACGTTTTAGCGCGCTCCATAGTCAGGACCCTTTCAGACGACAAAACCACACTCACGATTAGCGACCCCAACTCTGGCGTCCGCCGCACGGTACCGACTTTCCCCAGAGGTCACCAAAAAGAAAAGCTCGCCAAGACTCCTGCCTTCACTGAACAACACCCGAGTCATCACAGGTGTTTTCACCCGCCATCGAGGTGATTAGTGACAATCACGGAGATGTAGCGCTTACGCTAGAGTATGACCACCAAAGTGGTCTTGTAAATATTGTTTCAACTGCCTATCTTGATCCCGAAGTACTTTTCCCCTCTTTCAACACTAGCGCTGATGCGCTTAATCCCAGTACGGACCCCAAAAACATACAACCCCTTCCCGACTCTACTCTTGCCTACCTGTACCTTACCGCTTCTGACCAGTTTGACCACTTCACTTCCCCCAATACGTATCTTGAAACACTCCCTAATTCCTTACACCCTGCTATTCTTGGACTTACTTGCCCTAGCAACCCTGCTAGGGAATCATCCACTCCCTTACCTACCGCCTCCACCTTTGCTGTTGCTAACACTAATAAACGCAAAGGTATTCAGGTCAAGAAGAAGTACAAGCCCGTAGCGCTTAAAATCAAGCCAGTCGCCAGCACGGTATCCGAAGACTTCAGAATTGAACGACATATTCTTGGCGACCCTCTTGCCGACCTCCCAACTTTAACTCCTAATCCGCCGCCCTTCCAGCCGACTAGACGCTTCACCGAGGATTGTCGCAAGCAATTCCTTAGCGACCATGACACTGGTTTTCTCACTTCATCAGAATTGGAGGTGCTTACCAACCTTATGTCCAAACAGAACCAAGCATTTGCCTGGGAGGACTCTGAGAGGAGTAGCTTCCGTACCGACTTCTTCCCGCCAGTCGTCATACCGACTATCCCACACGTACTCTGGACTGAACATAACCGACCTATACTACCTGGACTTGAAGCTGAGGTTTGCCAGATCATACGCAGCAAGATCAAGGCTGGCGTCTATGAACCTTCAAATAGTGCTTACCGCTCGTGCTGGTTCTGTGTCCTCAAGAAAAATGGTAACCTCCGTATTGTTCACAGTCTAGAGCCGCTAAATAGGGTCACCATACGACACTCTGGCGTCCCTCCCTTTCCCGACCATGTCGCTGAATCCTTTGCCAGTAGAATCTGTGGCGCTACCTTAGACCTCTATGTCGGCTACGACAAGCGCCTTATCCACCCTTCCTCACGTGACCTTACCACCTTTCAAACTCCCTTTGGCGCCTTGCGCCTAGTCACCTTACCAATGGGATGGACCAACTCAGTTCCCATATTCCACGACGACATCAACTTTATCCTCCAACCCGAAATACCCGAATTCATACAAAGCTTCATAGACGATGTTGGCGCTAAGGGTCCCAAAGATTGGCGACTCATTGATGGCCTCCCAGCAACTCACTCCGACAACCCTGGCGTTTGCCTGGCGCTATGGGACTTCTTTCAGTTACTTAATCGCATTCTCCAGCGCATGAAGTATTGTGGCGGGATGTTCTCTGGTCACAAGCTTGTCTTATGCGCCCCTTGCTTCAAGATCCTTGGACATGTTTGCACGCCTAGCAGACGCATTCCTGATGAGTCACGCTTAGCGCTTCTGGAGCGCTGGGGTACCTGCCATGACCTGTCGGAGGTACGCACCTTCTTAGAGACTGTTGGCGTCTTGTGCATCTTCATCAAGAACTTTGCCCACTGCGCTCACCATCTTAACCGACTCACACGCGCTAACGCCCCATTTGAGTTTGGACCAGAACAAGTTGCTGCACAAAAAGACCTTGTCAAAGCGCTACAGGAAGCACAGCCACTGGTGCCTATTGATTATCAGTCGCCAGACCCAGTTATCCTGGCGGTGGACACCTCTTGCATTGCGGTTGGTTTCTTTCTCTGCCAATGCCTTAGCGACAACAGGAAACAGAGGCGCTACAACCGCTTTGGGTCCATTACGCTAAACAACAGAGAATCTCGCTACAGTCAGGCTAAACTTGAACTCTATGGCCTCTTTAAAGCTTTCCAGGCGCTAAGAATGTATCTCATTGGCATGCACAACCTCATTGTGGAGGTGGATGCTAGGTACATCAAAGGTATGCTGCAGAACCCTGACATACAGCCCTCCGCCAGCATGAATCGCTGGATTGTCGCTATTCTAATGTTCCACTTTGAACTTGTACATGTCAAGGGCACTTACCACGGACCTGATGGACTTTCCCGATGCCCGTTGCAGCCTACCGACCCTACGCCAGACCGTAGCAACGACAACACCTTTGACAACTGGATTGACCGCTTGCATGGGTTCATGCATCTTATACAACTTCCTATTCGGCTGCTCCGTAGCAACCAACCAGCTAGCGCTTACTTACACCCCATCATTCCCTACCAGCCGACTCCCTTCACGGCCCCTCTCACATTCTTTACCACAAACCTTACCGACCAGTCACCAACCATCCGACGTGTTGAGGAACCCAAACCCCTACGAGAAAACAGTACCGACCTCACCTACGACTCAGTACTCAGGAGCGCTAAAGCCCAAGCAGACAACAACCGTCTAGACACCATTAAGGTTTGGTTGGACACCCTTAAGCGCCCTGACCATCTTAGCAACGACGAATACGCCACCTTCATACGATACGCCACCAATTTCTTTACGAGCAACAATCGACTTTGGCAACGCAACAAGGATGGTGCTCACAAGTTAGTGGTACAGCCTAGTGACCGACTCAAGATCCTACACGCTATGCATGACGACTTAGGCCACAGGGGACTTTATGCTACACGGGCTATCCTGCTAGAACGCTTCTGGTGGCTCCACGTTAGAGCTGACGTCGCTTGGTACGTCAAGACTTGTCATTTGTGCCAGATTCAACAGACGCGCCAACTACTCATTCCACCAACGGTCGCTACGCCAGTGCCTTTCTTCAGCAAGATTTATATCGACACCATGCACATGCCCAAATCAGGTCGCTACAAGTATATCATACAAGGTCGCTGCTTGCTTGTACACTGGCCAGAGTTCAGGATGCTACAAAAGGAAAACACCGACGCCATAGCTAAGTGGTTATTTGAAGACGTTATTTGCCGCTGGGGTGCACTAAGGGAAATAGTTACCGACAATGGAGCCCCTATCATTAAGGCATTAACCTACCTCGCCAAAAAGTACAATATACACCACATCTGCATCTCCGGCTACAACAAACGCGCTAATGGCCTGGTGGAGCGACCTCACTTTGATGTGCGCCAAGCTCTCTTCAAGGCGGTAGATGGCGACGAGTCCAGGTGGAGCGAAGCGACCTATTCAGTCTTTTGGTCGGAAAGGGTAACTATACGCAAACGCATGGGGTGCTCACCTTACTATGCAGCTACTGGCACCCACCCCTTGCTCCCTGCCGACATTGTGGAGGCGACGTACCTTCAACCCGCGCCCAACTCCATCTTGTCCACTACCAACCTGATCGCCAGAAGAGCTATCGACCTTCAACGACACAGTGAAGACTTAGCATGCCTACACGAAACTGTCTTTAGCGCCCGGCGCCAAGCCGCCCTCAGGTTTGAAACCGATCATAGCGCCACCATCAAGGACTACAACTTCAGTCGTGGGTCGCTAGTGCTCATGAGGAACTCCAAGATTGAGACCACCTACAACAAGAAGATGCACCCATGCTACTTAGGACCATTGGTAGTTATCTCCCGCAACCGTGGAGGAGCTTACGTGCTTTGTGAATTAGATGGGTCAGTACTGCACAGACCGGTTGCCGCCTTCCGCCTCCTTCCCTACTTAGCGCGCGAACAAATACCCTTACCGCTGGAGGCGCTAGACATTGATACTACAAAACTTAGGGAACTCGAAGAAACCGACCTTTTAGATGATGATGACTTACCGCATCCAGAAGAAGACGACTTGTAGTCGCTAACACCCTCGCTAAGCCTTTCTTACTTACCATTTTTCTTTATCCTTCTTAAAATGTTATTACTACACAGACTTTCTTTACATACCACAAGACGCAGCGCTAGCACCCTATAGGCGCCTGGTGCCTTGCGCAACTCTTACACAAGGGTTTTCCGCCATGATGATCTACTAAGCGTTCCCTTAAAAACCCAAGTCGCTAAAACCTCACTTTTGCTAAGTCTTTTCTTTCACAAGTCCTTTCAGTACACGTTCCCTTACTATACACACAGACTTTTTTACAACCGATTTCTTACCTCACACAACATTGCAAATCCCAAAACGATTATATTACATTTTTTTTCTTGCTACTACGAGTCCGGCTATGTGCAACAATACTAAAAAAAGTTCAAAATATTTACAGGCGCTAGCAACTAGGCCTGGTCACGGTCAGCGGAGAAGGAGAAGGGCAGGAGCAGGAAGAGGTCCTCGGCTTGGACATTGTTCCTCTCCTGCCAAGCCAGCGCCTCCTCGCAATCCTGCTGGTAGCGCCTCAAGATGACAACACTGCGCCCTAGCGTCCTCCTCCGCATCCTCAACCCTGCCATCTTGTGGTCGACAGCCCACATCTCTCGTGCCATTACCGACTCCATACCCGCCGCTTGCTCCATAAACCGCTCGAGCTCCTCAGGCGACCGCATTCTGGTAACCAGGTACACCAGTTCTTCACTTAACCACTCGTAGTCGTTCCCAGTCACTCTAGAGGTGGGGAGAGGGGTCCATCGAGGATCCACCCTAGCAACAGGGGCAGGACGTTCCTCCTGCTCCAAAGTCTTTGTCGCCAGAAGACATTTTGCGAGCGGCCGCCAACTGAGACCGATAGTCGGTTAGCGACACCCAACGCCTGGAGAGGAGTCTTACCTCCTCCTCTCCTGCCTGCTCCTCCTCCACCTCTTCTGCCAAGTCGCCAATGCGGGGAGGCTGGGTCTCTGCCAGCCTAACAGCAATCTCCGCCAAGTCGCCAGTGATGGAAGGAGAAGGCGACCGGCTAACCAAAACAGATCAGGCGCTAACTTCATAAGCAGTCAACAATTACTTACTGGATGCCACTAGGCCCAGCCACGGGAGAGGGTCGCTGCCAGGGGAGAGGCTCAAAGTCCATCTCTGCTAACGGGAAGTTGCTAAATAATCACAGAAGAAAACAGAAAGCTTACCATCAGAGGCCATCCCAATAAAGAGGCGCTTGGCCTCTCTAGCAGGACTCAGAGGGGAACCCACCCTCTTACTGACCGACCGCCCGCCTACCGACTCTACCGACCCCTCTCACGCTACGGCCTTCCCCTTCCCCTTGGACGTTCTGCCCCTCAGTGGAGGCCAGCGAGCGGTCGGCTGCGGAGTTTCTTCCAAAGGGGTCGGCCGAGGTCCATTGCCTTGACGAGTCAGCAGCGCCAGACTCTCCTCCGTAACGCTGGCGACACTGCCAGCCTCCACCAATGCTCGCTCCCTCACCACAAACTCCCTCGCCCGCCTAACCCGTACCGACCATTCAAAAGTGCGCTTGACGATCGGGTCTTCCTTGCCACGCTCCCGAGACTTGAGGCCACCGTAGGTACATGCCCGCTTGAGGGCGTCGCACCGATAGCAGGGTAGAACCCCGGTCGGGAACCAGCAGGCTTCGGGGTCGTTGTCGGCCCAGCACTTGTCACACTAAATCCAATCAGGTTAGAACCGTCGCTAAAGGAACAAGAATCACTTACTACGCCCTTGGAATTTTTGTACGCCTGGCACTGGCCAGGCGCCACGGTCTTCTTGCCCTTCGCCCCCTCCATCACCACACCAGCCTCCATCCTCGTGTCCAACACCACCTCCGAGCGCCTGGCCGCCAGCAGATCCCTCAACTCCGCATTGGTGAATGATGTTCGGGTAGGCGCCTGCGAAAGTCAATCAGTCACTAAGAACTAGGTACCAGAAAGGAAGAACTCGGCGCTACCCTTGCCGACTTGCGGGACTGGAAGAATTGCAGTTAGCGACTGGCGGCAAAGTAACTGAAGAAAGTACACGTACCTTGCGCGGAGAAGAACTTGTGGAGCCCATCGTAGGAGCCGCTGGCGCAGGGCTCTTGTTGCCAGCAGCCACACGTCCTACCTGGCGAGCACGACGTGGCGCCCGACCCACCGTAGCACGGGTGGCCTCAGCCGGCTGGCTGGGACCCACGGAAGGAGGCGCCAGCCGTGAGGTCAAGGCCACTGGGGCGCTAGCGGCCGGATGGAGAGAAGGGGCCCCACCCAGGATTGTGGCCAACTCAGCGTCAATGGAGGGGACGGCGAGGGGGGGAGGTCGCTAAATGGTCAGCTACAAGTTGAGAAAAAGTTGCTAACGACACGTACCAGTAAAGCCTCGAAAGGTGCTAGCCACGCAGCGCCTTTGTGTTCGGTAGCGCGGGCAACGCACCACGCCCGCAACACTTCCTCATCCTCCCACGCCACTCCAGACGACCTATGGCTCTCCTACCGCTCCAGCAGCCGCAGCATTCCTACCACCAGCTCTCGAGAAGCGCCGGCACCCTCGCCAAGGTGCCGCGCCAAGAATAGCAATGCGTCAAAAATAAAAGTCAGCGCACGGGCACTGGCATCGGTAGCGGCAGGGGAAGAGGACATGGGTACGGGAAATCAACTGCTAACAGAAGATTCCGGAAATCGCCTGCTTACAGGGGATTTCAATGAAATTACGATTATGGTCACCAGACCTTTTAAGGACAGGGATTAGGCGCACGGACCAGGTAACAACACGTGATATCGAGGTTGACTGAGGACAGTCAATTTTTCAGTTGGGAGGAGATGATAAGACCTGGGCTGGGCTCAGCACAACAAAGCTATAATTAGCAACTTTTGTTGATATCAGTTTGGTGGCTCACCCAGGCGAGCAGGCGCGACGTGGACGACACATGACTAGGTGACCACGGGATGTTTAGCGCACGGGACTTCTGGACCACAGGACTCGCTCACCTGACTGTTAACACACGGACCACACACATGACCTCAGGCTCGATAACAGGTCACCAATCAAAGATAGCCAGCGCCTTATAAGATTACGCGTTTAACAACTTGCCGACGGCTATCAGCAGGTCACTACTTCTTCAGCCCCGGTGACTAGCAGTTAGCGACACTTACCTTTACCGACGCTTAGCGACTTTGGC
>QLOM01003356.1:0-37514 GCA_003313785.1 Termitomyces sp. MG148 | reverse complement strand
AACAAAGATTCCATATCCCATCTTGCAAGTGAAATACGAAACGCCTTGAACAGAGCCATCGTTCTTTCCATTCGCTTCATAGAGCTCTATGCCGACCCATTTTCCTTTTGAAAATGAAGTTGCGCCCGAATATCGAACCACACCTTTCCCTTGTGCTGTGGTAACGATCGTTCCAAGCGCTGGTCCGTCGGCGGTATCCATCCAGGGCTGGAGACAAGTCAATGTCCAGAAGGCAATGCCAAGAGGAAACAGGCTCGAATTCGCGTCAGCAAGGCGTGTCACGCGTTTACAGAGTAAGAGAGCACAGTTCTGAGTGATCGTGGATTGCTCGGCTGGAAGCGAGATCACAAATCGGAACCGGATTTGTTGCCCCGTTTCCTAAGTCTTGTGGAGTCTCGAACTCGTGCGGCGTGCGCGTGAAGGCCTCTTCATTCGCTTTCTGGGTACAGTACTTCCACTGGACTGCCCAGGCATTTTTTGATTACAAAACTTTTCCAGGGAGCGTGAATTAATAAGTCTCTTACGCACATCAAGAACGCTGATGATGTATGCAGAACAGGCGCAGGCACACCAACCGCACCGTAATGGCCACATATTCACGACAGGTAATTAGCTGGCTTTGTCTCAGGGAGGCTTTTAAGCTGACTTGTGACAGAGGGCTCGTGGAACAAGGGTTCGCGTTCCAGAAATGGTCGGAGCACCCCGTCAGAAACTGACCATGATTATGGTTCCACCTCACGGTCTGATTACTCAAAGGCTCGTGGGTCGAGGCATACAACGAGTCCTGACGGGCGGTTAGGCTCAGTTGAAACTCTACCTGATGCGACACCCTCAATACCATATTGGTCTGCCAAACGACATTTGACGTGTGGCAATCCCACTCCTGACCCTCCTTGGTCTTCAAAGCCCATTCCATGGCGTGGTTCCTCACCTGGGAGGATCAGAACGGCGCACGCAGCTCTAGTCTTATGTCTTAATATCGATGTCGATCCTCCGGACATTATCAAAACTAATCCATGTGCCGTACTTGAATGTTGGGTGGACCCTCACACCATGCCTTCGCACAAGGCTCTAGAAGCAATTGGATCGAACTTACACCACCAGTTCGAGGGACTCAGTGCTAAAGTTGGCTACAAACCTATTCTTGACCCTTCCCAGGACGATTTGAAGCGTTTCTGCCAGACCGCCCGTCGGCAGGCCAAGGATGAAGCTGTCCTGTTCTACTACAATGGACATGGTGTACCTAAGCCTACTGCAAGTGGGGAGCTGTGGTGTTTCAACCGTGACTACACACAGTACATTCCGGTGTCTCTCCAGGAATTGCAGGGTTGGTTAGGTTCTCCATGCGTATACATTTGGGATTGTTCTGCTGCCGGCCATCTTTTGAACAACTTTAACCTCTTTGCTGAAAGACGTGACCACGAAGTCAACATGATGCATGGCGGATATGCGGATGGAACGCAGCCATTGATGAATTCCATTCAACTCGCCGCGTGTGCAGCAAACGAGCAACTTCCTTCATGTCCAGAACTCCCTGCCGACGTCTTTACATCATGTTTGACCTCGCCTATCGATATCGCACTACGATACTACCTGATGAACCACCAATTACCCAACATGGTAACCGCTGATATGGTCCTTCAGCTACCTGGCGATCTGAAAGACCGACGCACGCCACTTGGCGAACTTAATTGGATATTCACTGCTATCACCGATACAATTGCATGGACCACATTTTCACGCGAAATATTTACTCGCCTGTATAGATGTGATCTCTTAATCGCCTCGCTATTCAGGAATTTTCTGTTGGCAGAACGTATAATGAAGGATCATCATTGCACTCCTCACACTTATCCATCTCTTCCTCCCACCAACACACATCCTTTGTGGGCCACTTGGGATCTCGCAGTGGATACTTGTCTACGACAATTGCCTGATCTCCTCAAGAAAACGGGCACAAACTTAGATGTTGTAGGTGCACCGACTCCACAGCCCGTCACAGCAAGACCTGGTCGTGTGGGTGGTCGTCAGAACACTTCGAAGAACGGGGAACAGCCTTATCAATATCAGCGCAATCGGTTCTTCGCTGACCAACTTACCGCGTTCGAGGTATGGATATCAAGGGGTGGATCAGCTTTGACTAAAAAAGGCCCTATGTCCCTCCCACCTTCTGGAGATAGGTACAATGGGGCTGCAGAATCGGCGAGTCAGCAGAGAGGTGGAGATCAGCACCTTGTTCCCCGTAAACCTCCTGACCAACTCCCGATTGTACTTCAAGTTCTTCTCTCTCAACCACATCGTCTTCGAGCTCTTATTCTCCTGTCACAATTCGTCGATCTCGGTCCGTGGGCGGTGCATCTGGTCCTGACCATCGGTATCTTTCCCTATATCTCCAAGCTCCTTCAAGCTCCGAGCCCTGACCTCCGCCCGGTACTTATATTCATCTGGGCGCGTATTCTTGCCGTGGATTCCACTGTGCAGGTCGACCTTATCAATACGCAAGGATACAAGTATTTCGCTAGCGTTCTGGGTTCCAAGGGCGATGACGTTCTACCTAATAGCTCAGAACACAAAGCTATGTGTTCGTTCATTCTTGCAGCCATATCTCGTGATTATCCTCTAGGCCAGCAAGCGTGCTGGAGTGAACGAGTCTTTGATAACTGTTACGAACGTCTGGACGAGCCTGACTTCTTATTGCGGCAGTGGGCGGCCCTATGTATTGCACAGATGTGGGATGTAAACGACGAGATTAAAGTCTACGGTGTTGACCGAGGCACACAGGACAAGCTCATTGCTTTATTGTCAGATGACGCGACAGAAGTGCGTGCGGCTGCACTCTATGCACTAGGTACCTTTTTGGGTGCCAGTGGCTCAGAGTTTTCCGATCGACATGGTGGAGGTGGAACAGGGACTATGTACCAGTTGGAAGAGCGTGTTCATTTTAGGATGGAGGTTGCGGTAGCTACCGGCGCCACTCTCGCGATCAAAGACGATGCAAGTCCTATGTGCAGGAAGGAGCTCCTTATTGTTATTAGCTGTCTCGTCAAGGAGTGGAGAGGATACTTCGTTGTCTGTGCCTGGTTGTACTGGGAAGAAGATCGCAAATGGCGCACTGGCACAAGCGGACAATCCCATGTTCACCTACATGACGAGGATGTAACCAATCAGGCCATCAGCGAGTGGCTAGACTCCTTAAATGATGACGAGATGTTGAAGGAGGAAAACCGAGTTCTTCTTTCATCTTTCTTCACAATCTTTGTCGTCCTTTTGGATCTTTCCGTAGACGCATACCAGGAAGTCGCCACCCATGCTCAAACAATTGTGGATTATATAATGGCGCTTCTTCTTGAGTCTCCCTTTACAAGGCTTGAATCGTCCTCTCTTAACGCTCCCCCTACTGTACCAACAGATCGCAAAAGCTCGCCACAAGCAAGTGGAACGAGATCCCGTGTTCCATCCCTACAGTTGTCCGCATCTAATCATCTCCCTCCACCATCTCCAGGTGTCCTTCGGTCTTCTCTCTCGCGAAGTGATACAATGACCACGATCTCCAGCGGCGTCACTAATACGCTCCGACGCACCTCGTCTTTTGCAAGTGCTCTAAAGTCACTAGCAGGCGGTATCGCATTTCCTTCTTCGGAGGACGGACGTGCCTCCCCTGCCACAAGCGTGGCTATCACACTGCACAATGATGTCTCTAGACCGCCATCACCCAACCTCAATTTCGCACAATACACGTCTCCGTATTCGCGTCCATCGACACCTCAAGGAGCATCATCATCCAGACACCCTCCTTCACCTAAATTAATGGGGGAGCTACATGGAGTCTCGCAAGCACCGATGGATTTCCTTCCGTGTGATGTGATGGAAGCGTTGATGGAGGAGGATATGGAACGCCTGCGATCCCGCCGTCGAGCCGCTAATCATCCACGCAGACATCACCACGCTAGTCACGGTATACATGGCGGCCATCATCGTGACCACCATCATCAGCACGGAAGCATGCCAAGTCCTAATGGTAGCACGTTCTCAATCGATTCAAATGGCAGTGTCATTCTTGGACTGGGGACCGGATCGGGTATTCGTGACGTTTTGCCGTTGAAGAGCACGTATTTTGATTGGTGTCTGGAATATTTCAAGGAACCACAAATGAGGGTAGGTCTCGTTTAGCTCAATGGGATATAATGATTAATCTGGAGTTGGATAACAGCAAGCCGAACCTGATGAGCCTGGGAGTGTGCAGTACAACTACCAGGTATGGCGTCAACAGAGGAATGAACAAATTCATACGGAGACTTCGCGCCACAGTGCTACCGCTGGTTCGTACGTTTTTTGCAGACGTGTTATGAAATTTACACTCAAAAACAGAGGATCGTCGATGGGAAAGACCAGTTGCCACCCTTCAAATCGCTGGCCACCCTTTGACCATGGCTTTTCATTCATACGATCAGCATTTGGTAGTTGCCAATGAGACTGATATGATATCGTTCGTCTACCTATCCTTCTCCCCAAAGACATGTGGTCTGACTGACTGCCATGTAGCGTCTGGGACTGGTCGCAGAGAAAGCGCCTAAACTACTTCTGCAACGGTAATCCCAGGGGAACGAGCATAACCTCGCTTCATATCATAAATGAAGATGTCGGAGGTATCATTATCACTGCATCTGGTGCGATTTAGTCGTTTCTTCATTGTCTACGTGCTTGACGAGAAATCATACAGCGGAAGGTACCATCCGACTTTATCGCAACTATGATCCTACCTTGGAACAAGGTCCTGTGCAAATGGTTAGTGCTTTCCGTGGACTCAATGAAGTCATCCAACTGCGGCAAGGAGCTGGTGTCATCACCGACTGGAGACAATCCTCCGGGCACTTATTAGTCGGTGGTGATTCTCGTATCATTAGATGCTGGGACGCACAAACAGAGACTTCTGGTCTGGTATGTCATCCCCAAAGCCTTGGAGATTACTTTATTCATGCAATTAGGATCTTGATACTGGCTCTGAGAGTCCAGCTACTGCTATCGTCTCTGACAGCCTGTCAGATCAGACTTTCATCGCCAGTTTTGCGGATGGTGTTGTCAAGGTGTTTGACCGTCGCTTAGAGGAAGAGGATGCTATTGTCAGGACCTATTCTGAACATACCTCGTGGGTGCAGAATGTACGATGGCATCCTACTGTCAGGGGACAGTTACTCTCAGCAAGGTAGTTAATTTATAGCACTTCTTTCTCATCTGATTGCTTGTTCAGTTTGGATGGTCAGATCAAGTTGTGGGATCTTCGTGGTTCAGATAATGCAGTAGAGACCATGGATCTTCTATCAGATGGTCTCTCCGCCTTTGATGTACATCCCGCGTCCGCAGTATTCGCAGCGTTAGTGCCCTCTAATCTTCCATGTTGGAGTCCTCAATTCACGTTGTCACAGAACTTCAGCCATCAATCCCACTCATTGGAGGTCTCAGCAGACGGTTGTTCATTCTTTGTCCCGCAATAGAAACCTATCGGAGTATCCCATCTCTACCGGGCTCTCAATTCCTCCTTCTCGAGCACTACCCTCAACCTTTATACCAAGATCAAGTTCCCTTGTTTTTCATCCGACGGAGATGCTTTATGGTCTTGGTGGACCAGATGGTACTAGTGAGTTTTTGGATTCTTTTTTGTTCAAACAAGATACTGATGCCTTCTTCGCAGTCCGAATCTTTGGTTGCAAGCTTTAAAAAACTGGTTTCTGTAATGTTATATAGTTATGGACATCTTGTTTTCAACAATAGATCTAATAGGAATTTATACTATCCTAATTCTTAAAATTAATATTTTTCAATTTTGATCTTCTCCTGTTTATTGTAGATTGTTTAGTTAAATATATGATGTATAGATCATTTCTTCGACGAGTTCTTCATTTTTATGAAGTTCTGGACGACTATCAAGGACCTCCGCTTCTTTCTCAACATTATGACCAGACGCTCACGCTCTGTTTCTCCTAACCCTCGAGTGACGAAAAAACCAAAGTTTGATCACCTTACTCCTGATGATTTTAAAAATGGAGTATTTCTTGCACCCATGGTCCGTTCTGGTGCCTGTGCGTTGCATACCCCATCAGTTTACTTTTTGTCTCACTCTTGTATATACAGTACCAACGAGACTGTTTGCGCTCAAGCATGGAGCCACCCTGGTGTGGGGACCAGAGATGGTGGATAAAGCAATCCTTCATGCAGAACGGGTAGTAGATCGTCAGTATGAACATCGTATTACCAAAATTTTTATCCTGACAATTGCCTGCATACAGCCGTAACTGGTGTGATATCTTACAATGGCAAATCTAGAGCGATGTTTACCACTCATCCAATTGAAAAACCATATCTCATATACCAAATTGGCTCTTCCGACCCAGATCTTGCTGTGCAGGCTGCGAAGACCGTCATGCAGGATGTATCTGGAATCGACCTCAACTGTGGTTGCCCAAAACCGTTCTCAACACACGCTGGCATGGGTGCTGCTCTTCTAACGAAACCCGACCTTTTGTGCTCGATACTTACCGCCTTGCGAAAAGCGATGCCACCAGAGATCACAGTTTCTGCAAAAATTAGACTTCTTCCTTCGCAAGAGGACACACTCAAACTCGTCGAGCGTATCGTAAACACAGGCATCAGCGCGTTGACCGTTCATTGTAGAACAAGGAACATGAGGGACAAAGACCGTGCGACGATCGAACGTCTGCGAGAGATTGTAGACTTCGTAGAAGGAATGGGGAAGGGAATCGCTGTCATCGAGAATGGGGATTGCCTTGGTTGGAATGATGCTCAACGAGTTCGCGCCGTGACAGGTATGTTAGTCTGGCATTATAAGAACTCAGCTGTATAACAACTGTCCCCGAAGGAGCGCATTCTGTGATGATTGCGCGTGCTGCTGAAGCCAACCCATCTTGCTTTTCGCCTGCTCCCTTAGATGATATTGAGGAGACACTGGTACCCTCATATCTTCGTCTTGTACATCTCCTCTTATCCTTTCTACCTTGCTTCTTACCTCTCAAAACAGTCGAAATACCTCGATAATCATTGGGGCCTCACCAAGTTTTGTACCGCCCAATTCAAAGCTCAACATGTGAACATAAAAAAGTCGGACGCCGTGGCTATGCGACAAACACTTGCTCAATCCAAAAACTTCGATGGGATGAATGGGGTTGTTGGAAGTTGGGATGGAAAAGAGGAACTTGATGAAATCGTTCGGTCTATAGAGACGAACCCTCCTCGCCAGCATCGTCTTCCACCGCCTCCGACACCTACCAAGCAACAGGAAACGGTGGAAACCCTGGAGACCACACCACCTGGCACTCAGAACCCTGAACCCCCTGGGTCTGGTGCCCCTCTTTTGCCCAATACCTACCGAATTGCATTACCACCAATGGCGACCGGGCACGACGCAACGACGCCGACCCCTGCTGGAGGCGCCTCTGTGACTGCTCAATAACAGCACAATTCGTGCATTGTTCGTTGTGTATGTTATATCCTTTGCATAGTTTTCAGTATTTCCACACTAATTACAGAAATACGCCAACGCTTTCGACGTAGTTTACAGACGGTAGGTTAAACTCTTATTGTAGTTTGGCACAGAATCGTGTTCTTTTCTCAATCCGACTGCTCTATATCTACTAATTCTCTGCCTTCCTCAACCATTTCACCGTTCTTACATCCAATAGCCTTGACGGTTCCAGCAGTATTGGCTCTAAGGACGGTCTCTGTCTTCATACTTTCCAGAACAACGACAGCTTGGCCAACTTCAACGCGATCACCGACCTTAACTCGTACATCCACTACCAAGCTAGGCATGGGTGCCTTCAAAGCACCTTTGGCTGCACTCAAGACATCCCCGCCAAGAGAGATAAGCCAGTTTGGCGTCGACACGGCCAAAGTAGTCTTACGATGACCACTCGCAAATATGTGTAGGCGTTCCATGGTGGTTGGATTGGTCGAAACAGGAATATTTGATGGTGGCGGCTGAGATACAATTGTCGTATTCAACGACTCCGCATTAATTGTCGAAGACAATGTCGTTGGTGAGGAGAGAGACGCGGATACAGAAGGGAACATTGTGCTTCCAGTCGAGGTTTTAACAGTGATGTTGAAATGTCCGGATGCAATTGAAACGACATGAACGGTGAAAGGCTCTTTGGACGCGACATCTGTTTGTAGAGTGATATTTCGCTCGTACTTGTCTCCACCGAATCGCCTTGAAGTTAACGAAGCCCACGGTGAGGCATTACTAGATGCTGGGGGAATTGTATGGTCGCGGAGCACAATGAACAAAGCTGCTTGGGCTAGGAGCTCCGGTTTCGGCTCTTCGACCGTCGGAAAGAGTTCGTCGAAATGTTTCTAGGGAAGCATCCTCAGTGATGAAAACGAAACAGACGAAGGAATAAGATTTTCTACCGGAATAAAACCTGTTTCGAGTTCTGCATTGACGAATGATGGATTTCCGGCCAACGTCTGAAGGAACTCGATGTTTGTCGAGACTCCGACGACGCGATACTCCGACAGAGTCTTCCGGAGCATTCGTAATGCCTCTGTGCGGTCTTTACCATGAACGACGACCTTCGCAATCATGGGATCGTAGAAAACGCCAATCTGAGAGCCTCGCAGGAAGCCTTGTTCGATGCGCAATGATGGATTGATTGTCATGGAGTCATGCGAGGTCAGCGAAGGCTGAAGACTGAGAGTTGGTGGCCTTTCAGGTATGTGGGGATATTCAGGTGCAAAAACATGTGTTGGTGGAGGAATGGACAAATAGAGGAGAGAACCAGAGTCTGGAAGAAAATTATTTCGTGGATTTTCAGCATAGATACGGGCTTCAAAGGCGTGGCCAACGAGTGGTATTGAACCCTGAGTGAGGGGGAGAGGATTGCCTGCTGCCACCTAGGCGATAAACATGAGTTATAAAGCAACGGAGGCTAGCAGATAACCACTGACCTGCAATTGCCAGTCTACGAGATCCAGACCTGTCACCATTTCAGTCACCGGATGCTCAACTTGAAGTCGTGTATTCCTGTCCCCGCTTTGATAAGTCAACGGCAGCAAATTGAAAATTGTAAAGCCGACATTTCCATGAAGTAAAACTTCTCTGTATCGTTGTCGAATATGAATTCAACAGTACCAGCTCCAACATAATTCACGGCTTTGGCTGCAGCAATTGCTTTCGAACTTAAATCACTGCGAAGCTCAGGGGATAGGCCTGGTGCAGGTGCCTGAGCAGGACTTGACTCCGTTTGTTCAATGATTGGATCTGCAAATGACTAACCTCCTCTATGATCTTCTGGTTTCGCCTCTGGACCGAACAGTCGCGCTCCCAGAGGCTGACTACATTCCCATGAGTATCTGCGAATACTTGGACTTCTATATGTCTAGGGCGTTCGATGTATTTCTCTATGAGGACAGTGTCATTGCCAAAAGCTTTGAGTGATTCGCGTTGCGCGGATGATAGTGCTTCATAGAATGCAGCTTCAGAGGGGTCGCTGACAATCCGCATTCCTTTTCCGCCACCTCCATGAATTGCTTTAATTAAGACGGGGAAACCTATTATTGTGTCAGCATTGTAGTTGTTCATACGACAAATGTATTACCAATATCTTGCGATTGTCTATACAGAAAAGTAGGATCTTGATTGCTCCCGTGGTATCCTGGGACACACGGAACCCCAGCAGCTGTTAAACATTGTCAGAAAAACTCCGTCTTTGATGTTGGAAAACACTACCTGACATGATATTCTTTGATTCACTGAACAGACCTCAAAATCAAGGTTCTCAGCAGAATGATGACCTACCTCTTAGAGCCCATGCTAACGATAGCACTGGCAGGAGGACCAATAAATACGATGCCTTCTTCCGTAAGTTTCTTCGCAAAAGCTGAATTCTCGCTCAAAAATCCATAGCTGAGGAAATTTAGAAAGATTGGCCTCGGGAAGAAGTTTCATGATCATACCCGGGATGAACAGCCTATATTATTCTCTTAAACACACGAGACTTCAGGATTAACTTTTCACTCGCACCTGTGCACCACTTCTACGGCAAATTTCGACTATCTTATCCATTCTCAACTGTAGAATGAATTAATAACTCATCCCGATGATGAAGCCTAAGAAAGTACTGACATAACTTTCAGCGGACGGGGCAGGTCCAATACAATACGCCTCGTCAGCCTTGATGATAGTCAGCACGCGTCATGAAAACTCGAACAGATATAAATGACCAATTTAACGTGCAACGCATCCTTGTCGACCTCGCTGTACACTGCAACAGTCCTTATCCCGAGCTTCTTCGCTGTTCGGATGACCCGGCACGCAATTTCTCCTCTAGAACCAATGGAGAAGTCCGTCATGTAGACAGAAGCACATAGCGACTTGCCTATTCGCAATCAATATCTTGTCAAAATGAGGTTTACGTGTCGGCGAGGAATTCGCTGCAGATGAGTCGGTATAGCAGTTCAGAGCAAGAGTAATGTTCAAAGCTCACCTGCTACCTGAGACGCATAACTGCGGGATAAAAAACTGAGAGGGTCAATAGACCTTGTATGGGAACTTCGCTGGATAACTTTGCTTCTCGAAACAGACACTGAGGATCGCGTTGACTTTTTGCATGCAAGTCTAGAGGCGCTAGCGGACAGGCGGGGAAGTGTATTGGGGAGAGCTCTCGCCGCTGTGCATTTAGCGGGGAGCATAATTCTTCTATTCTCGTTTATACAGGGGAGGTCGAACAGCGAACAGTATATAGAAACTACAAGGGACACAAAGCAAGGCCTTTCAATGGTGTCGAGATCCGCGTCACCTGATCGATGTTCGTGGAGAGAGCCTTCTGCGTAAAGCATTCACAGGACCACACAGGTCGGCAGCGGGCTCCTGTGCTGTTCCCCGTTACCTTTGTATAATTCGGACGCAGAGCCCTCATGTCTGCAATCATGGAAATACTACCCTCAGTTTCCACCTCATTTTCAAAAATTTACCTACATATGCCATCGCAGCGCCGCAAAACGACTTGTACTGTGTATCTTCAATAAACATTGAATCAAAACTGTGATAATCTGTGCAAGTTCCAGTCCATCGCGCAATCATGCAGGTAATGTTTGGCCAAAATAATCAAGGTTGGGCCAAATATCTGTCAAGTTGCGGAATTTACCGCGTCTCCTTACTAATGGTACTGCAGAGCCTTGTCTACTCTGCACAAACGAGTCACAGTACAGTAACGATGTTGTTCCAAGGGAACAGCTGCAGGAGTCCAACTGGTTCGTTTAGGCGAAACTTTACACTCAAACGTGTTGTGTTAGGAGAACGAGGCATCATCTGTTGTATATTGCGGAAACCATGCCAGAGGCACACGTTGACTCGAGATCTTGAATTTAGACTAGAACAATTCAAATGGGAACCAAGCTGGAACAATGGAACCATTCTGGTCAATCTCGATCCATCTTTTTCGGTCGTTGTCAATGGCACCCATGTCGTTCACCTCTCCGAAGGCAGCCTTCCAGCCTAGACCTACAGCAGCCATCTTACAGACATTCGAACTGGGGATCGTCAGGAATCACCAATCAAAAAGTAGAACGGGGCCAAATTCTGCGTACCTAAATGTGCAGACTAATGCCTGAGGGACAATATCATCTTCCCTTGCCCACATCCCGCTCAAGAGAGCGAAATCTAAGATCACTCCTCGCGTTGACTGTATCCTCTCTTCAACATCAAGTAGGTTGAACTCCTCTTGTACATACTCTCTTGGGCTCGCCAACGCACGAAGTTCTTCGCTTGGACTTTGAAACAAGGAGAACGTCGTGTACCTTGCCGACGTAAGATCAACGATTTCTCGAAGGGCAGTCACAGAGTCAGTAGCGACAAATAAGGTAAGGTTCTCTGGTGATTTATCCGGTCTCAAGCGGCTCCAGGAAGCAGCTGCAGCTTCAACAAATTTCTCTGCTGGGACGTGATCACCTTTGTAGAAGGTTGGCTTACGATCACCCCGCCGTAAATGGAGGGCAATGTAAGAGTCGACATCTGAAAGAAGTTCTGAGCGCGCGCCGTGGACTAATCGCGTATTTTCCTCGTTGAGTTGTATTGTATTATAAAAAGACTCCTCAGAAAACTTGAACATTGGTTTCAGGCGATTGAGCTGATGACCATATCTACAAGTGACTAGGTCAATCAGACTGCAAACTGTCAGTGTGCGGGGACATACGGATCTTCATAAGCATTTGAAAAGGCATGGCCTAGATGAAACTTCGCAGTGCGAGAATTGACCACCTACAGGTCGTACAAGTGATGCATTTATCAGACCAGAGTCTGGTGAAGGGAAACCTACCCAATGTCTAGTGTAACGTAAGGTAGGTTCAACTTTAGCATGTTCATCGATAGATCGCACCTTGCCAATCGAGGACAAGCCACAAGTTCTGTAAACAGACATTGCCATCCGTCATAGTTCGCAATATACAATATGTCACGGACAAACCTTCTGGTCGAGGGGTTTTGCATGCTGGTTCTGGTCCAGGTTGGGTTTTACGAACATCCACAAAGTGGTCTACCCATCTTCGTCAGTAGATCAGCATACTCAAGTTACTGAAAATCAAAATTTGCACACTTTCCACGATTCCAGTATGTATCGTCAATGAGAAATGTTCTGTTCCTCTAATGCTCGTCAATTACATGGTAAATGAAGAAGGAAAAGTATAGTAACCTCACGAGCGAGTGCAGCAACCTGCGCCAACAAAGCTAGGTCCGCCAGAAGACCAATCTTACCGTCCAACATATAGGTGACAGTGCTCGCACAAACTTCCTCATTACTCTCTCGATATGGGTGAGATGTATCAAACACTCCCATCCTATGCGGTTGCCAGTAGTTACCATGTGACATGTAACCCTTATGCAGTTTTGCGCATTCGATGAGGTATTCCTCAGGTTTGAGAGGGAAGGTCGTATAGTTTGCGTATGAAATGAGTAGATCAGGGTGAGTTGGGCTCGTTGAAGCGTTATCGTGTAAGGTCGTCAAGTTGATTGGTGGGATTGTCGAGTTTTCCATTGTAATACCAAAGTAGTGTTGCAGTTTCTCCGGTCGATAATACGACATATAGATGAGGAAGAGAAGCAACCCAACGAGAAGAATTCCAAAAGAAAGAGGCAAGTTCGAGAGTAAAGTACTCATTTGAAACTTTTCCCTTTCTTCTCTCTCATAGTCATCTCCTCGATGTAAATATCCTGTCGTCTGTTCAGCCGACAAGCTATCGCTCCCTGATGACGAAAGCAACGGAACAATGTGGTGTCGACCGTGTCTGCGCCAGCTATCATGGTCACCGAATTCCTGCAGTTCACACTCGGTGCATGCTTCTTCCGCTCTCCCGGAGCAGCTACGTGGTGTTCGAGGTGTGAGTGTCTGACTGTCGAGCGGATTTGATCGTGCAGAGGTTAGATTCGTCAACGAGCGAGGTCGGCGCATACAGATTTAAAAGGGACTAGAACAAAGCTAATAGATTTCGGGTTGCTTCCCATCATCGTTGCAGAGCATATGTATATACATGGCAATTGTTCGTTACCAAGACACTTCACGTGCGAGTAATAGTAAACTTATATGCGCGTCAACATGTAGAATAGTCCTTCTCAAACTTCAGGACGAGCAATTTCAAGACACAATGCGTGTATGCATCTCATACATATATACAGACAGGAAATACTAAGAAAATTACCACTGGTGGCGAACAAACGAACCCGAAAAGAAGCACAGAAAAACGGAGGATGGGAGTCTGCTCAATTGTGTCTCTAGAGAGGAGGGAGCAGCTCTAGAGGATTGGCCCTGAATTTGAAGATTCCTTCAACAAACGTGGCGCGGATGAGTGAGAATGTGTCCGGGCTGAAATTTATATCAGAAATCAGCCGCGTCCTCTTCATATTAATAAATTACTTACGAGCAGGCTGAACAGCGTCCTTGAACCTCTTTTCATGTTCGGGACCCTTGTCCTTATGAGGACTGCAGTCTTTCAATTTGACAAGACAGAGCACGCCCTCTATCAGGTCGCTGATGAGATTTTTCTCTACATTTGCCATGAGAAACGATCATTGTAGCTAAGACGATGGAACTCACTGCCTCCGTCATTATCTTCTGCATGTACTTTGTCTTTTTCCGCTGCGCGGTAAATGATCTTCTCGCTTTGTGAGCTCGCAAGCCGTTTTGCAGGGGAAATCGTCATGTATTTTTGGGAGTGTAAAGCTGGAGCAGCAAGGCTCGGAATTGAAGAGGAGGTGATCAAGGCAGCGGCGACAAGAGAGGAGCTCGAGGGGAGCTTCATGATAGATATCTAGTGGATTTGATATGATACTGTGGAGTGTAAGTAAGGCAAGATTCGATGGCGGTGCAGGCAGCTGCACCTTGGCGTGACTAGTGGAAGTACGGAAGAAAGGAGTGACAGTAAATGCTGACACCTTGCGCCTTATATGAGAGATTTATTGCTTACTGGTCAGCCATCTAAAAGTCACGAATAGAAAGTGGCTGTATGCCCAAGACATTTCGATGTGATCAGAGTCGACTGACTTTCTAGCTTGACCAATTCTTGAACTTCACGGATATTTCGTAGATTGATTGGTGAATACAGCAGTAAAATAATCCTATACTGAGCAACGTCTCGAACAAATGAGCAGGAAACATCTCGGATATACCCCGAGAATGTCGTAGGTCAGGAGGTGGGTATGGCACAACAAGGTAGTCTGGGCGAGAACTCCTGAGTAGACACGTAGCAAAGGCAGCAGAGAAGCATGGAAGATGTTTGCTAAATACTGCGAAGTAATGATTCTAAGCCATCAAAAACAGTCATCATGTTCTAGTCTAGTCATTGATTATGGTTGAGGTAAAGGTCGAAAAACCATTGTGTCGAGTCCGGAATGGCACTTCTACGTCTCATGAGATCAGGGGATCGGTACAAAAAAGGGAGCGCAGAAAGTTCCATGGTCAAGGAGTCATGTGAAGACTGGACGTGCGAATGATCGATTGTTGTGGAAAGCGGACCTAAAGTCGAAGAATCATTTGGTTGGATATCTAGTTTTTAAGATTCAAAGTAAGTTTGAGCATAGAATGTGTTAGATTAGTAGAACCTCGAGTACACAAGGCACATATCAAAGATGCCTCCGACAGGGTGCGGTTTTGATTTTGACAACACCATTTTTGGTCTAGATCCTTTTCCGTAGCATGAGGACGATGAGCCAAAGATGGAGAGAACAAAAGAATCGAAGAAACGGTGTCGCAACTTGAAGTAGGGGATGAAGGTGCTAGTGGAGAGCTCGGTGGAAGCGAGGATGAATTTCTTTTTTCCTCGGAAATAATGTTCTGTTCTTGCTGAGGCAAAGCAACTAGAGTCTCTGATGTAGGCGCATAACAATCGTCTGAGTTCAGGAGCGTTTCAAGTATTTCTGCCTTGACGTCTGGACGAACCGCTTGCCGACGTGGTTGAGGGCGATACGCTTCTTCTTCCTGCTTGATGACCGGAGGAGTACCAACAGAAAGCGTGTATGTACCTTTAGGAAGACCTTTGCGAGCCTTCTTTACCAAAGCTTTTTGACGAGAGAAGAACCGATGAACGTCTTGAGGTGCAACATTCCGTGCAGCTGCCCATTCACGGCGACTCTCGACAGTAGGTATCCGTTTATCAGAGTCCCAGATCTTGTAGAGTTCATCAAGGTTGGCTACAGGGAGAGGGCGTATGACAGCAGTCAGATTTTCCTTTTCTTCGACTTTTTGAATTTTCGTGGGGTGTGCTTTCGTTACTGCTGTCTTAAGTCTTTTCCTGGGTCGTATTTTGACAGCTTCAGAGGTCGTTGTATGCTGGGCAATCTCAATCGTAGACTTTGACTTCTTCGTCATTTAAGTTATGACGACCTTGTTGTTCTCTTTTAAATTGCGTCTTGAGCGAATTCAGTAGTCCAGTCTCCGCACCACAAGTCAGACAACCTGGTGGAAAAGAGCAACTTATGTAGGAACAAGGCAACTCAACTAGCGAAACTTGAACAAAGAGATCGGGTGAGGGGTATGGAGTAGAGCAAAAATCACGCCTGTGATGGTGGGTCAAGAACTAAAAGTGTGGCCGCGTCGCATTCACGTGGCTCAAGGAAACTCGCTCTAGTTTTGCATGCTTACTTTTCCTGCCGCGCAATCCGAAGTGTATCTCTACTCTAGGAACCGTGTATTTTCAAAAACGCGCGAACTTAATTAGCAGGGAGCTTTTAACGACTTGCACGGATGTGGGAACGAACACTGCAGGATCTTATTCGTGGACTTCGTGCCAACAAAAAGGATGAAGCGAAATTCATTTCCAAGGCAGTTGATGAAATCAGGAATGAAATAAAGAGCGATGACATGGAGCTGAAAGCCGGGGCCGTCCTGAAACTTACTTATGTACGTACTCGTTCTTCTTCGTCATAATGTTATTGACTGATCTGTGCATATATCTAGCTCGATATGCTGGGATATGATATGGGATGGGCTTCATTTCACGTCGTGGAAGTCATGTCTGCACCTCGAGTCCATTTAAAGAGCGTAGGGTATCTTGCGGCAGCTCAATCATTTGACCAGGAGACCGATGTCCTTATGCTTACCACAAATTTACTTAAGAAGGTGAAGCGATGTACCATTGTTTTCATGATGCGTCTAATTAATGCCTCAGGACTTGGGTTCTACACCAGCAGATGTTGCCGTTACGTTGAATGGTCTTGCTCACTTCGTGACTCCAGATCTTGCACGGGACCTTTCACCAGAATTAATCGCAATGTTAAACCACTCACGGCCGAACATTCGGAAGAGGGCGATATTGGCCCTATATAAGGTTCTCATGAAGTATCCTGAAACCGCAACACATGCGCGTACTCGATTGGAAGAGAGATTAGAGGATCCAGACCCGAGTAACATATCCTTTGAATGAACTGTTACAGATACTCAGATGCTCTCAGGTGTCGTCGCAGCTACCGTCAATGTTCTTTGTGAACTTGCACGTAATTATCCAAGAGACTACCTCTCACTAGCACCTCAATTCTTCCATCTTCTCACCACTTCATCGAATAATTGGATGTTGATCAAAATCATCAAGCTGGTACGAGACTTTCCTTGAGAGCTACTATTTTCTTTCTCTCATCCTCTTAGTTTGGTGCACTGTCCCCGTATGAACCGAGATTGGTCAAGAAATTGCAGCCTCCTATAACGGAACTCATCTCGAATTCCCAGGCTATATCATTGCTGTACGAGTGCGTCCATACTTGTATCATCGGCGGTATGCTCCAGGGTCCAAATGGTGATTCTTTGGCACAATTATGCGCTTCAAAACTTGCTGCATTTATTCAAGATACTGACCAGAACCGTATGTCATCAAGCCCCGGCTGCGATTGTTACTTGCTGAATCATGCGCTTCAGTGAAGTACATCGCGTTGTTAGCTATGACCAAGATTGCCCCTTCTCATCCACATCTTGTTGCGGAATATCAGGATACTATTCTTACAAGTGTCAACGATCAGGACATCAGTATCAGAATGAGGGCCCTAGATCTCGTTTCTGCAATGGTTCGCGAATAGAACTCAGTTCTATCGTGTACTGATTTGCCTTTGCTTGCAGGCTGACCGTGACAATCTTCAGTCTATAATCCAGCAGCTTCTATCACATCTAGTACCAGAGAATTCTTCGTCAATGCTGCCCTCCGCCGCTCAATCCCTTGTTCAGCACGCGGGCAACACACCGCGACCTCTCCCATCTCCCATTCAATCTCCTGCCTATCGACTTGTCCTCTGCCAACGGATCCTTGCCATGGGCTCCCAAGCAACTTACGAGAACGTGACCAATTTTGAATGGTATATCTCCGTACTCGTTGATCTTGCCCATATTGCGAATGTCAATGTGGGAGCTGAGATACGTGATCAGCTTGTAGACGTTGTAGGACGTGTTAAGGCTGCCAGGCGATACGCTGTGAAGCTGATGCACCAATTGATCAGCGATAACACCATGCTCCGAAATGCTCATGAAGAAGGAAGTTGCTCTGAAGTTCTATGGGCTGCGGCGTGGGTGTGTGGTGAATATTGCGAGTAAGTTCATGCATCCGCTGTTATAAATTATTGTTATTGTAATTCAACTATTAGTGAGCTGACTGAACCTCAAAAGTTGCTGCCGTATCTTTTGCAGCCAGAAATATCATCTTTGGCACCTGAAATAATTGCGGTGTACATTCAAGCCGCCACGAAGGTCTTTGGAACTTGGGCGGCGAGCGTGGCTCAAGGATGGGAGGAAGAGGACTTGACAGAAGTCAAAAGCGTTGTTGAACATTTGACCACCAGGTTCAGTGAGCTGGTTTGTAGTCCACACATAGATGTACAAGAACGGGTAAAACTCTTGTATAACATGCCTATATCTGACTGATATTTTTCTCGCATCCAGGCTGCAAACTCCAACCAACTATTCCGTCTCATCCAGGCCGACCTCGATGCTCATCGACCAAAATCCTCAACACCGTTGTCACCAGATTCTTGCGGGACGTATACCCCCGAACCGCGCTTCCCGAAGAGTCTGTACCTCATTGAACCTCTCTCAGCGACATATGAACTTAACCCAGTCGCCACCAATGCGCAAGTGAGCGTGCCGATACCGGAAGGCCTGAATCTGGATGCGTGGATAATACCGCCGCCCCACGAAGTCGTTGATCAACCTCCAGACAAAAAAAGGAAGGGGAAGAAAGGGAAGGAAAAGGATGTCAAGGAAAGCAAGAAAAAGGCTTCGAAGAAGAAGAAAAAGGCAGAGTTTGAATGTGAAGATGTGCTGACGCCAGTGGAGGAGGACCCAGAAGAAGTTGTGGAGCGAGCGAGGGTTTGTTATGTTCCTCTATCATTGCGACCGTCCTGCTGATTGTTTGGACTTTGGCAGCGAAAAGCAGAACGGTTAGCGCAACTACGAGATGATCCTTATTATATTGGTATAGACACTCCACCAAAGACGGTGGAAGAGGATGTTGATTCAATTCCTATCGTACGTTTAGAGGACATGCCGTCTCTTGCAGGTTCGTCTATTGTTCTGATTGATTTTCGCCAGTTGTTCACCCACTTATGTTCCAGGTCCCTCGATGTCTAGTTTACCAATTTTTAAAGCAACGTCACAGACATTCTCTACAACCTCTTTCGTGATTGACCGAGATGGCGAAATGCCTGAAGGCGCCGTAAATTACAAGCCATTGTTGGCACCTGTATCATTGCAGCAAATGCCCACTCCTGGTGAAAATCTGGCCCATGTACCGACACAACAACAAACGCTCACTCCTGGTGAAACCCTCGCGTCTATATCGACTCAACCGCCTCTCCAATCGTACGGGTTACCTGACGAAGACGTTCGGACGAGTACACCAGAACCCATAAAGGTAACGAGGTCCAAGAAAAAAGGGACTGGGAAAAAGAAACGGACACCTGTTGCTGCCGAAGCTGGTATATAGGCAGCACACCTAGTACTCGTCTATATTGGCATGGTCATCTTGCTGAGTTTGGGGTGCAGGAGGGTCGACTTTGAAGAAGCCAAAGTGAGTAGAAGAGGACCGGGGCATGATGTAGCTGAGAAAGGGATGGGATGAGTGCTCCAATAGTGCAACGCGTCGCGAACGACGATGAGCAGAGTTCTCGGTATTAGCATACTGAAGGGTTGATGACATACGATTAACCTATCCCATGTCGACCTTGAAATAAATCCCGAGAGGATTCAACAAACAACAACAATTTGTGATAGGATCAATCCGAAATTATTTTTATTTTTGATCGATCATAACGTAAGGTAATTTAAACTCAGATGTACCGGTCCCTCTATCGAGACTTGTCTCATAAGTATAGGAACGGTCACCTGTCTAGCTATCAAGAAAAGATATATTTGTCATCGGTCGTCCTCAACATGCTCAACCGACTCAACGATCTCATTGACCAACTCCATCGTCACTCCCGGTATAATCCTTTCAGCGTCTGTAAACGCCCGTTGGAGTGCACTGAGTGCTATTCGTGCCTCTTGTGTCGACACTCGAGGGAATAGCTATATAACAGTATAAGATAGAACTTTAAGAGCACCAGATGCCCACTAACCGACGCAATTGCCGGCAGGATTACCGAGTCGAGCATTGTAGTATCCGGCATTTCATCGTCCACATGCAAATCCTCCATCCTTCCTACTAGATCAGATTTTGTGGGGTAATCTACATACTGATCATCGTAGTCCTCGTATTCATCTGTTGACTCCTTCTGAACGCTTCTTCGGCTGCCCTTCTGGGGTGAATGAACACTTTGAGGCATATGTCGTACCGTCGACTGCGAGAAACTGCTGCTGCTGGGTGTGTGAGGTGCAGACTGAGGCAATGGAGGTAGTTCTCCCTTCATGTTGATAGACGAGGTATAATTTGAGGATCCAGATTCTCGAGGAGCGGCAGGACCCGAGCCATCTGAAGGTCCGACTTTATGGTTCTCCCATGTTAGAGGAGGGCCAGACACGGTCCCAGCTCGACCGATAGTCGAAGGACGGTTGTTGTGACGGACAGTACCGAAATCCCACAGGTCTTCGGGATCTCCATTCGTTGGTCTGGTAAATGGGGATTAAGTAAACCATGAACCACAAGTGTGGACCTACAGGTCAGAAATAAGGTCCTGCTCTTCGTCAACTTGACGCTCACCGCCTTCCGCTTTCCATCGCTCGTGCCGCTCAATCAGTTCGGTCAGATAACTGGTTTTTTTCGCCATCCGTACAAACTTGTGTTTGAGCAGTTCTTTCGCAGACGGACGCTATATGTTTACAACAATGTTGATCGAATGGCGTAATTAGGGAGTGAATAAGAGCGTACATCTCTCGGATCCCTTTGGAGGCAGTAAGAAACAAATTCCCGGAAGGGCTTGGAAAAGTTTCCGTCCAGTGTTGGAGGGGGATTCTTGGGTATAAGAAACAAGACCTATACACATTGTTACATCAGCATTCATGCCTTGTTCGTATGAAAGCGAAACGCGACTGTCGAAGACACCAACTTTCATGGGGTGCAATTCGGCATAAGGTGGTTCACCTCTGGCCAATTCAATAGCAGTGATACCAAGACTCCAGATATCAGCCTTGTGGTCATATCCACTTTGCTTGATTACCTCTGGAGACATCCAGTAAGGCGTGCCAACAAATGTATTCTTCTTCGAAGAGAGTGTGCCTGAAAGTTGACCAGAGACACCAAAATCGGCCAACTTTACTTCACCGCCAGCAGAAAGCAAGATGTTTGCGGCTGGAAGGAGAAAATATTACCATCCACATGTTAAAAAACATCGGAAATAAATACCTTTAATGTCCCGGTGAAGTTTACCCTCTGAATGAAGGTATTCAAGGCCACGAAGGAGCTCTCGAACAATAATTGCAATGTACTCTTCCCTGAATACACCGGGCTTCATCTATAATAGAGGAAGGCATGAACATGCGAAAAGACACATGGAACAAGGCGAAAAAAAGTCCTGACAAGGTCCGAACATGAGCCGCCTGAGCAGTACCTTATCGAATAATCGTCAGTTGTACTCTCATTCCTTGGACCCTTGGGATTTGTTACGTACTCCATAATTATCCAAAGATTTGACCCTTTTAAAAAAGAACCGTGGTATCTTTGTGTAATTTATCAGCCTCAAGGTACACTCGAATGCATAGGTACTTACTTGGTGACATGAGGAGAGTCCAGCTGGGAAAGAATCTGAATCTCCTGTTGTATATCCTCTATTTCATCCTCTGCACTCTCAAGGTCTATGATCTTGATCGCAACAGTTTTCTGCGTTCGTTTGTCATAGCTGCGAAGTGATTGAATACTCATTGAAGTGGCACACAAGCATACTTACCCTTTGTAAACCTCGCCGAATGACCCCTTGCCTAGGAAAAAGCAACTCGGGGACCAGAGCACGAAAATGAACATTCAACCCACCGATCCGAGCTTGCCTGACATAAAACTCTTCGGGATCTTGACTACGTGCGTCCTGATGGTTCAGGTATCAAGTTCAAATCGACGAAGATCGAAGCCACTAGAGTAAAATCCATCATACCATATTGCAAGAGAGAAGTTGTGGTTGAGATTGTGCTTAAATGGTTCGTGTCGCGTCGTCAGGAACGTCAGTCTTGTCAGCTCGTACAAAAGCCAAGAAGAACAATGGGTCTATACTAAGCTTCAAGGGAAAAGCTAGGCAATGGAGGCGCGTAACGGACACGGAGCCGGGATTTCAACAAAGAGAGAGTTAGTGGACCTTGGTGGGGGTTGATTGCTTGGCCTCAGCAAGCGTGACCTCCATATCCGGATAATTCAAAGTATCTCACAGCGACTAATAATTGACTTCATGCCTCTGTTATGAGCACAGCAGGGCATAACAGGCAGACTCCAGTGCAAAAAATACACTACTACTGTTCGTGATTCCAAAGCATTCCAGGCAAGCTCCAATTTGATGTACTCGATTGGGTTTCTTTCACAGAAATTGCACGTGTACACTGGCGAAGAAACGATGATTTTAGACGACGAAGCGGCCCTGGGATAAATGTTTGGTTTTCACGAATATCCGCGAACTGACACTATTTGTGAACGAGTAGTAGGCAGAGATATCACCTTTTCTGAGCTAAAGATTTCAGAAGTCTACTCTCTGGGCTCACTCCTTTAGTCCTGTCCTTTCATCAGGCCTCAAATTTGAAGTTGTACGAAAGTGTTGGCAGCAACTCATCCACCTGTCTTAGCAAATCTCAACCTCCTGTCCTGACATACCTTGTCATTATGTTCACTCAAATAAATCGTGCTTTTGGTGTCCCAAGGACATGTGTGGAGATGCTGGCTCCTGAAGAGGAAGGCAAGGAGTGAAGATAATAAGTGGAATTAGTCGGTGTGTTAGAACATCATTCGATCAGCCAGCTGAACGTACATATGTGTGAGACGTGCCATGGACCTCCCCGAGTAATTCTACCCTACCCTACCCTACCAGGCTAGGATTTCAAACTCGGAATCGATCTGTATGTTCCACAGGATTGCTCGGGTGGTTTGGAAATACTGTTTAATTGTGTTGGCTCCGTGCTATGCTCCTCTGAATGGGATTGATGGGCTATTCATTCGGAATTATTGACAGTACTTAGTCGCCATAGCCAACCATGATGCATGAGGTTTAACTCTTTGACATGGCCCTTCCCGTTCAAAGGTATATATATCTTGTAACATGACCAGATCAAGGGCACATTGATATACAGGGTAAGTTCAGGTTCGGACTTGCCATCTTGAAAGCGGCGTTCCAATAATTCGGAGACAGGTTGTCCCAATGAGGTGTTGTTCATTGTGGGCATGCATCAAAAGTCCTGAATGTTTCCTGTGACTTCAGTCCCAAGAGTCTGGTACGAGAATCTGGCCCAGCGAAACGGTACGTTCGCTTGTCATCAGGTTGGTAAGAGACACCTCGTGTGTCGCACATTATGTATGACGTCGTGATACACGATTTGACCTAAGAGTACATATAAGAAAGATCTTAGATTGCAGCAAAATACTTGCCGAACAAAGGCCAATCATGCGGCAAGACGGGCCATTTCCTCAATACGAACACCCACTGAGTCTCGACCTTTCAAGAAGGAACCTTTCCACGATGACGCACATTGGGATTCTCAATGTGTGCATAACGCACGACACCCATGCGAGCAAATCCCTGAGATGATTGGGAACAATGAGAAAACTTGGTCTTTCTGAAGAGCCAATGTTTGCGAAGAATGTTGTTATCAAATCAGTACAATTGATAGAAAAAAACAATCCAGAAGAACCATTTGTATCGAAAGCAATGTATGAAGAATTGTCATAGGTGTGCAGGTGAATGTCACCTTTTGTCAGAGAGGCCTATGACTCGTATATCCCACCGACTGATTCGTCAGGTAAATTCTAATACTGAAACTTCGTGGCGAGGCAGACGTAAACCCACTAATATACTTATCACAACACGATGGTATGTTGTTGGGATGTCAAGTTAAATCGGGATTAATTTGCGATGTTCCTGTTTTCAGGGGAATGAGTTAACCGGTTTTCAAATCGTCCACCGTTGTAGTTCACATACAGGAATATGAGTGCTTTCATGGTCAACGTGCACAAATGCTCGTTCGACATCAGGAAGAACCTCTATCTTGTCCTGTAGCTGTTGGCAAAGATCGTGTGCTTTCCATAATGGAGTATTTGGATCCAGGACCACGTCCACCTCAACGAAATAATCCTAAGTTTACCTATTGAGTAATAACTCTCACAGATTGCATGGATAGCTCACGGGTCCGCTCTACATAGAAGGGTAAAGGAGTCAGTAGGAACATCGGGGCGCAAAATAGAGGGATGATGAACTGACATGGTACGCCCGGACGGTATCAACCTTCAAGATGTCTTCGCTGAAGGTCACAGCCTTGTAGATGATGAGTTGTAAAAAATCATGCGGGGCCGATTTCCCGGCCAAGAGTTCAAACTCTCCATAAACGGTGCGGCCCCACGCGATAATGACTCCCAAAGCAATCTGAAAAAGGAGGGGTTAGGGCCATACTCGGAGCATATTCGAGGATAACATACGATGATAGCACCCATGGGATCCAGATCTATGTATTCATGTCAAAGGTCACTGACCGGCAAGAATCACTTTACTCACACCATGCCCATTTGCTTCCGCCAGCTGACATAAGGAGACCTAAGTTGGGTTGAGAGAGGGAACGGAGTACAAACCAAGGGAGTAATTACCGAATCCGTTGATCCACAAGTCGTTGCGATGGTCTTCCCAGAGAACGCGCACTTGACTTGATTTTGAACGAAGGGAGAAGCAATACAAGAAAAGCAGAAACTTGACACCTATGGAGAGTGACATCAGCGAACATGGACAACTCAATCCGATTAATATACCTAATGCAACCGAGACGGCTATGATCGATGGCAGGTGGAACTTTTTCACGTCTTCTTTGGTTACAATGCTTCGAACAGATTCCACGACGACGACAAGATTAACAGAACCCATACTTCAAGGACATTAGAATCAGACAACCGGAAGCGGCAGCGTTCGTACAGGAATCCTGTGCAGCATTTTGAACGATCGTCCAAACACTTTTTAGTGATGAACTGACTGACCATATACAACGTTCCCAATCGTTTCAAGACGTGCGCCACCGACAGGCCATCGATTTACATCGAGCTTTGCCGCTTTTCTGTGAACCCAAAAAAGAAGGACATTGCTTCCAAGATCAAATACAGAGTCGATTCCCGTGGCCAAAAGTGACAAGGAGTCGGCGGAAATTGCGGCATACACTAATGTAAAGCATTAGTAACAATTCGTCAGGAACGCTGTGCACGTACTCTGCAACACACAAAGACCAAAATTACCGAAAAGACTAGCATATATAGCTATCTTGACCTACGATTTCATCCTTAGTCGAATCTACCCATTCACGGATTGCAATACTTACGGGGAGGCGTGCAGTATCCTCCTCGGCACGAGCTTCTGCTGTATGATCCTCCATGGGCTTCAATAAGGAGGTGATGAGCTGAGGAATATGTCTGTTAAACCCTTTAAACGGTGTATAAGTATTCAAGAGAACGTACATCGTTCTGTTTTTGATGATAGCGCGCAACGCGCTTCCCCTTGTTCGTCCGTTGGCGTAGGCAGGCAATCTGTTCTTGAGTGAGAAGCCCATCTCGAAGCTGATACGGATCGAGAGGCTGGACACTCGACGCCTCAGACGTCCTTTCAATATCTACTTCTGAAGACGGGGCCTTATTAGCTACCATTGTCTCGGGGTTCTGACATAATCGATTAAACGACTATGAATTTCGAAGAACAAGGGAAAGCGATACCAAGGATGACATAGAACCCTTGGAAGAAGCAGATGTCTTTTTATCATCCGACATAATGTCCAAGGAATCTAGAAAATGCGAGCGTGGCTGAGAATGACGGGTGAGGTGGGAAAACCGAAACAGTGGATGGGGCCAAATCGGATCAACTCAATCTCCTGTACCGTTCGCTCGGGTTTCCAGATAACTGGATACGAGGCTTCTGTACGGAAACAATTCTTGGAGACCACGGCGTGGAAGTGTGCTATCAACACTTGTTGAGCGCCTGGGGGTAGAAAACGGCAGTGAAAGTGATGCCCATTCTTCGCAGTTCACCGCAATGATTTTATTCTCCGTTTAAACTTTTTGTGAACGCACAGACCAGGTGACGTTGATTTCTTCACTTGAGGTAGTGAAAGCACCTTGTGAGGTTCTCTTCCTTTTTTTCTGCCTAGAGCATCAGCGGCGTCTACAAGCAATGTAATCTCATCGTGGAGCTCAAGTAGACTCGCAGGCGTTACCACTGTCTGGGTTGTATGATCGAGATCACAGATGAAAGCGGGCCTTACATAAGCGACCAGGTGCTTGAACGACTTTCATGATTATCGAGACGCGTTTTTTGGACCTTGCGCCCATATTCTTAGTCTTGGCCGTCCTTGTGTATTTCAGATTATCTTGCACCTCGTTCTGTCAATGACAATGCTTTCAGATTCGCCCTCCTATTCTGGTGTTTTCTTTCGTCGTGTCTCGGCACTCCAGTTCGCCGCTTGCTATCCGATTTGTGGGAGTATGTCCTCTTAAGTGCGGAACAAACTGATGCGCGGCGGAATAGAAGAGGTTTCGGAGGGCAAGATGAGTGGGAAATGGAATATAGACATAGAAATGTCTGAGTTTTCCCGTGTGGTCACCTAATATGACTCTGCGTCATCAACTTATCCTCGAGAAAATTATCGTCGTCCGCGGTCACTCAGCTGGCCTCATGAACTCTCTTGTCATCCACAACTTGGTATTTCCCAATGCGGACATGGGGTCCACTGGTCAATTTCGAAATTATTTCACGAACTGGAGGCTGACTTATCTCGGGCTTCTTTTTGTGGGGTATAAAATCGTTTGATCTTGCTCTTCTCTCTTCCTCATTCCTCTCTTTCACACAACATCATTCTACAAACTAGACCCTCTTTGAATTTAGCTTTACGTGCACAGCACAACATCACTGTCTCATATCCACTACACTAGCCATTCACAATGAGGATCTCTTCAAGCTCGCCATTTGTTATCGCTGCCGCTTTAGTCGCTTCCTCCTCAACTCCGAGTCTGGCCGCTCCTGCTCCTGCTCCTGCTCCTGCCCCTTCTGAAGGAGGCATGACCACATCCTCTAGCAACCATCTCATAGCCTCTCAAAGCGGTGCTGTCATTCATCGTACGGCGGACCAGGACTTAACGGGAAGCAGCTATTCACAATCTTGTAAGCTTCCTGACAACATGGTGTATTCAAACCCTTTTTCAATTTTAATCTCCAGCGGAAGGTGACAAAGTGCTATTTGAATGCAAGCTCCTGCACAAGGAAGAAGATTATCATCCGGACTCTGCTCGGGATAAGCCTGTTACACGAAGGGACGAATTAATGACTGACTCCATTGCAAAATCGGGCACCCCCACCAATACTCCGAATTTGAAGACGGTTGGTGATGTCGGCGTGGTTCAGTCTGCATTGAGCGCGTTAGATGAGAGTGAGACAAAAGTATTCCAGTTATTGAATCCAAACAATCACGCCTACGGTCAAGCACCTCTGTCTGTAGCCTCCGTCCCAGTAGTGCATCCTAGCGGTCCGTCAGTCTCAAGTGAAGCTGGAGCGTCCTCTCCTCCCGCATCCCCTGCTGGAACATCCTCAAGTCCCTCATCTCCTGGCGGAGGGTCTGCTCCCCCTTCAGTTCCAGCTGGAAGGCCTGCCGCTCCTTCAACTCCCGCTGGGGGCCCCACTCCTCCTTCAACTCCCGCTGGGGGCCCCACTCCTCCTTCAGCTCCAGCCGGAGGCCCTGCTCCTCCTTCAGCTCCAGCCGGAGGTCCTGCTCCTCCTTCAGCTCCAGCCGGAGGTCCTGCTCCTCCTTCAGCTCCAGCCGGAGGTCCTGCTCCTCCTTCAGTCCCTGCTGGAGGTCCTGCTCCTCCTTCGGTCCCTGCTGGAGGTCCCGCTCCTCCTTCAGTCCCCGCTGGAGGTCCCGCTCCTCCTTCAGTCCTCGCTGGAGGTCCCGCTCCTCCTTCAGTCCCCGCCGGAGGTCCCGCTCCTCCTTCAGTCCCTGCTGGAGGTCCCGCTCCTCCTTCAGTCCCCGCTGGGGGGCCCATTCCTCCTTCAGCTCCAGCTGGAGGGTCCGCTCCTCCTTCAACTCCCGCAAGGACGCCTGCCGGAGTACCTGCAGGCCCTGGGGCCTCCACGCCTCGACGTCCCTCTGGAGGTTCCTCTGATGCATCTCCCTCTGGGAAGGCTTGATGACTGGCATTTTCTGTTCTCTTTTCTCGGTATTGAACATTCTAGATCATTAGGTTAAACTTTCATTATACCCCGACGTGTATATACACCTTTCCGACTTGACAAATCATCTTTTCACGTAAATATTGGACATGATCTGCTTTCTCCCCCAACGGTCCTCAATCCTTATCGGACTTTATGACTAATTCTGGTTTCAGTAGGTGGGAGGGCTACTCTGATCATGCTATCGAACCTGAGCATTTGTGACCGTATTAGTTTGAGTCATTCTTTGGAACGAAGTTGCCAGTGGGCATAAGTCTTCTCGCATAAAAGGGAAGAAGGCAATGTTGCGCACATTTTATTTCGAAGCAACCCTGAAACGATGCACGAGATCAATCCCAATCCATCGTGAGATAGAGACCGCCTCAAGCGAACCGATTGATCTACTGAATCGCTCGCTTTCAGATGAATAATCCTGACAGATATTGATTAAAGCTGAGACATTTTCTCTCGCCGACCATAACGTGGGACAATATCATCAAAGGCTTTCACGATCCGACTTGAGGCGAACTAAAACTGTCTATTTCTGGACGAACGTTCGAATTCCATGGTGCCGATTCGTGTACGGGACGCGTCGCGTTGCAACACGTGACGAACACAGCAACATCACGACTGGTTCATATCGAGCTTCAACCTTCGAAGTATGTCAGACCCGAGAAATATTCACACCCACAGCTTCCCTTCACTCTCCTTCCCTGTCGGAGCCTTCCCCTAGTTGATTTGAACCCGGGAAACAATGTCAGAACCTGCGGATAAGACTTTGCCAGAGGTTTCAGAGTCGCTCGGCGAGGATGAGCAGGAAAACGTTGACTTAGCCAAGGAGGGAGAAGAACACGATGATGGAGAAGAGAGCGACGAGTATGAGCTAGCAGATGAGGTGGGCGCAGCAGTCATTTTCTTAAGTATTCAGTTGTCACCGTATATTACTAGGGAGATTTCAATGAATTCGGCGAAGAGGAAGAGGATGACGACGAGGGGGACGGAGCTGGCAATGAGGAAGAAAATCAGGTTGGTGTTGCCACCATCATCACCTTTTGGCCAGCCCCTGAAGTTTCCAAGGACAAAAAATCCAATTTGACTGCAATGCTGCTGGGAAATGTGAGTCTAATTAACTAAGATGCTGGGTATGAACGTGCTAAATGTGTGAAATCAAGCCAAATGCCAATGAAGATGAGGAAGAGGAAGAAGAGGAAGAAGAGGAAGATGATTATCTTGAAGAGGCCCCGGAAACCGCTATAACAAATGGTAAAAAGAGATCTAGGGAAGATCTTGCCGAAGAGGCAAATGAGGAGCCCGAAGGAAAGAAAGCCAAGGCTTGAATCTGAAGCTGTCGACTCGGTGTGACCAAGTACTTTACCGAGGATCGAAACAAAATTTTCTATACATAGTTATCTAAAAACAATATTATCTACTTATTTCTTGTTTATACCAGACTATCTCGACGTTTTATAGTTTTACACGTTGTAGAATGAAATTCATGGGAGATAGAACGCCTTCTAAAGGATGGCGCTAGCTTACACTGACGTTGGGATGTAAGGATACAAAATTGCATAATCCAGTTGTTGAATAACACAATTCGATTGGTATGAGGGCAAGTTCAGGGAACAATCGCCTCTGAATCCCACGATCCGTCGCCTGTCCTCCAAAACCTCGTCCTGCGGTTGGGTATAACGCCTAATTCAACATAATCCACGTCTGTCGGGTCAACAACTAAAAGTGCGAAGTTTTCCATTGCGATTTTCCAATTTTTCTTCATTTCTTCGTCCGAATCTTCATCTGGCTCCTCTAACCTGACCGGCCACTTTTTCGCCCCTTCTTCGCCTCCTTCCAGAGGTGAGCCCGGGGTAGGACGACACCAGCTTGCCTTCATATGCGCGCTCATGTTCTTGAAAGACTCCCTCCTTTTCGCTTCCCAGTCAAAGTTCTCATTCCTAAGAGTGGCAACTGCGCTGTTCGGGACCGCATGCTTCACGTTGTAAAGAAACTGCTTGTACAGGCTATTCGTTGGGGCAGGAATTGCGATCGCAGTGCCTGAGATACGGAACTGCTCTTGAGTGCCTTCAATCCACCAGGCGACCTGAACATGCGGGTTGGATATGATCTGGGCGGTCTTCGGCGTGCGTATGTCGGTCGTGGTCAGAAATAGAGGCAAGGAGGGTTTTGATTTCGGGATAATAAACTCGCGGAAGATATGTGAGCGGACGTGGGGCAAGGGGGTTGTTGGGTCAATTGAAGCAAGTTGAACTACTGTTTGATGTATCAATTCAGATTCTACCCTTTCGTATCATTCTTGTTCTTTACTCACCAGTCGCCTTCTCATGTTCTGCGAGAGCATTAGTTATAGCGGTTTTCCAGCGAGGAACAGCAGAAGTCGCCATGGTAGTTGTTTTTGAAGTTGTCAGGGAAAACCTTAAATATTATATACGGACTGATATGGATGAATGATGACCTCAACAAAGTCCATGGAGCGATTTTCTTTTAGAGTTTCAGGACGTCGAAATCTGACCTAATACATGGACAATAACTTTATGATGTTACTTTCCATTGAGAACATGGTCATGATGGTCAAATGACGTCACCATAGTCGCTACAAAGTGTATATAATATAAGTCATAAAGGAGAGTGATGCCAGTATACAGCTGCAGCATGGCCATGCAATCTAAAGTTGGAAACCCCCAGATTTACGAGGCCAGCGATCAAAGGTTAGTCCTCTTGCCACCCCTTTCAACCTTCCATTAATTATTGCAGATCACAGCGTGTAGGCCCTCGTGATGCAGGAGAAGACCAGACTATTCAAGAAAGTTACAACATCGGTTCTGACAAAGACCACCTCGATTTGGACTCGAAGTAAGTGCATGGCTCGGATTCGTGCGCCTGAGATATCGGTACATTACCATTCTTAGGGACCAGCGCAGCATGACAAACAGGCTTGCCGCAGCGAAGAAAACTAGTGAAGAAAAGAGTCATAAGACGGTTAGCGATCCTTTGGCACCGTCAAGAGCGCACGGAAATGAACCATCGCGTGGCGCGAAGATTGATGCCGAGATTCAGGCCGAGGAGGAAGAAATGTTGAGGAGGAAAGACAAGGGTTAAGGTCGCCGTAAGGAGCTCGAGTAGATTGTACGTTTTGTTAAAATATTGCAGCGAAGAAAATGACTTCCGTCTGTGCATTCGCCCTTCTTTAAACACAAAGATGTACGCTGGGCAAGTATGTACTGTAGCAGTCAGCATAAGGTCGGTCTAGGAAGCTTTGTTTGGACTATTATCCATAGCACCACTCAAAGCCGCGAACACATTTGCAGTGGCACCAACAAGAGTCCAGCAATCCCAAGTCATAAATGAAAAGGTTACTGATTTGATTACTTGGATTCTGTAAGATGATGACATCCCAGACGGGCAGACAGGAGAATGAACTAGTTATGACAAGGTAAACTCTGCACCGGCGAAGATTTCTATCATCGGGTGTTAGAGCCCAAGGCCGCCGTCACTGATGGGCATGTAGAAGTACTCCTGCGGGGTTTTACTGCAAACAGACTCTTGTCTCTATGGAGCTGCTTCAAGAGTTTGACCGCTTCTTCTCCGGAGAACAGGCTGGTCAGGTAGAATTTGAGAGTGTCGGTATCGACCGCGGCTGCAAGCTGATCATGCATTTCCTGCCCTGCGACTTTCTCTCGAGATCTTCGCCGACGGTAGATTTGGCGTCCAAATCATCGCTGTCAGAGCAATCGAGGAATCTCCACTTGCAGTCTATTCGCACTGAAGTTGAAGTCCCGTTTTGCCTGCCGAAGTCACATACGTAAATTGACGAGTTTTCGCACCCCTCCCAGTGTCGATTGCGTTACTGGGCCTGAGCTTGATCAGGACTCGACGAGCAGGAGCTCGCCCTTTACGACGAGAGACAAACATCAGTCTTCTGCAGTACCTTGACATGCCCATGAAAGCTCTAGAATGCTGCTTCTCCAACTCTTGGAGTTTGATCGACGTAGTAAACTGCAGAGTCCGACGCAAGGCAGGTTGAGCTGGACATGGCAGAAGCTGAGAAGCCTGAGAGACGGTTAGTTTTAGATTTGAGGCCAAGTTCGACAGTATACCGCACCTTTCATACTTTTCACGGTGTATCTTGGGCGAGTCTTCTGAAAACCACCATTTTACGTAGAAAAGGGCAATTCCCAGTCATGGTAAACTTTGTCGGTTTCGGCAACGACAGCACATCATGGTCCATGATCACTAGGCGTGTGCGGTACCGAAATGAGAAGGAAGATCAGCGCCAGACGTAAAGAAAGGTTGAAGGGTGACTCGGAATCAATGTGATATCATCGAGGGAGGAAGGGTACCGATAAATCATGATTAGGTAAAGTGCCCTGTGACGAGCGACCCCCAAAATGCTCAAAAACTGAGAGTCAGTCAAAAGCTGAAGCTCGAAGGCGGACTGGTAAAGGTGGTCCATTTTCCTCAAGTATTGAACCAGACTCATTTGACATGGACAATCCTGCTCGCCTTGTCGATTACGTCAATGCACGACTCCTCTGCAGTCAGGAAGCACCGATTTTTACTTCAGTGGCACAAGACAGGGGTACAATGATCAGGGACACAAACGGAGAACGATGGAAATATGCCAACGAGCACATGTAACATGTGTGTGTGTGTGTGTGCATCGACCCTTGACATCAAGGACAGACCCCGGATTCTTCAGTCTTATATCCTCTGCAGTCGAGGTCGTAGAGAACGAAGAAAGAAACGAGAAGCGAACTTGAACTTGATCCGAATCGACAATGTATGATCTTGAACGATCGAGCCAAACGAACGCGTCAACACGGACACGTGACTGGCGACGCGTTGATGGGTTTGTTGGAATCAACAGGAACTGAATAAATAATCACTCTCCACGACCAAACTCGACATTTACCCCACACCCTCTGGCCCATGTCCATCCCGTCGCTGTTTCGCACGTCTTCCACCGCCAGCGTCGACTCCTCTGACGATGCTGCCAGCTCTGCCGCCACATCTTCCATCCGCCGCACCCGTAAACGCTTCACCAACGAACAGCTCACCATGCTTGAGGACCTTTTCCACAAAAACTCGCATCCGTCGCGCGAGGAACGCGAAACTGTTGCAAGACTAGGTGGAATGTACGTGTATAGGCCAGCCACTTTCGCGCGCGTCGACGCTAATATACGACTCCACAGGGAAACGAAGTCGGTCACGATCTGGTTCCAAAACAAGCGGCAAATGGAGCGTAGACTCACGCTCAACAATCCGACTAACAGCGCCCGTAGCAATCCACAACCCCTAAGCACAACAAGGCGCCCTTCGCTGGACTGCATCGCTTCACGTTCCGAACTCCCGATGCCTCCACCACGAACCCCGTCACGGAAACGCGATCCAAATGCCGCAATATGGGAGAACATGCCTTCCTCTCCCGTTAGATCGCCCTTCAGCCCTCAGCTGGAGTTCATCGACTTTACCAAGTCGCACCGTTCAAAAATGACCCTTGAGTGGGCGTGTGCCGCTGCACGGCGATCAGACAAACATGGTTCTCGGCCGCGTCGGGGGTCCAGAGTGAGATCGAAGGACAGAGAGGTGGAGAAACTAGACTTGACATGCTTGACAGACGATGACACGGATGAGGCGGTTACCCCGCCCGGCACCCTAGCTGGAGGGGATATTAGATGGACTGCAGAGCCTGGGGGAAGGATATCTGCAGTCCAGCGGGGTGCCGACGACGAGGACATGATGAAGGCAGCGTTAATGCTCTGCGACCTCGGGCGACGACCATCGTGCTAAAACAACCTGCATGAGTTACGATTTAAAATAAGCTTGTTTAGGACTATTCTTTCCCCGCCACGGCCGCTGCCGCACACACTTGCACTTGTATTACAACCATCTAGATGGGCTAACCTCTAGTAATTTTATTCGGCCTTAGTGAGTTTTTATGGATCACTGGCCGAACGGTTTCGACTACGTCTTGATACCACAATTCAGCCTATACCACCGGTTCTCGCGATTCGCGCTGTAATCTCTTCTGGTGCCCATTGTTGCCCATGGAGAGTCAAAAACGCATTTAATCACGCTCAGTAGAGTGCTTTATTCATTGCTGTCTTAGAAACAGGAAAAACTAGATCAAAAAAATCAATTCATACACAGAAGTCGTACATTGATAATTAGTAATAATTATCTAGGGCCCTGGGTATTCTGTTGCAAGTACATCTTATCCAATAGAAAGAAAAAAAATACAAAAGAGTGATATGATCAACGCAAAAACCACTAGTCCAACTTATCCAACTGCTGCATTGAATTCAATTGACTCCTGAGAGTCCGTGTCCGTTCCTCCGCCAAATCTAAAGTCTTGAGCAGCTGCGCAACCTCCTCTCTCGCAGTCAAAGCAACAGGAGGCAGACCAGGTGGTGGTGACAACGCCGGCCCGCTTTTCGTCACTCCGAGCTCATCCCACAACGCACTCACTACACCCTGCACCAACTTCTCCCTCTCTGCCTCCTTCCTCAGCGTCCTCCGCACCACCGCATCGTCCCGCCTACCCGACCGCACCAGCGTATAAATGTTGCTGAACACAAGTAGCACAATGACAAAATAAAGTATCGTCGTCGACGTCGACTGCTCCCATGCGTCCTGTACAAGTTCGAGCGCCCCACGTGTGCTCCGGCACCCCACCTGGTACGCCCCGTCGAACGTATCCCAAGCCCACTGCAACCCGCGCTGATTCCTCTCCTTTTCCCTCTGCTTGCGCTCCTCCTCCTCCGTGAGCTCCTTCGGCGTCGCCTCTGCCGCGCCTGCCGCAGGTTCTTCAGCCTTCGCGACCGCGGATGCCTGCGAGAGGGTAGCGAGATCCACGCCCTCCGGCACAAACTCGGTCTGGTGTTCCTTGATGTACGCCCGCATCGCCTTCTCAAGTTCACTGTGGTACACTTTCTGCCCATCAATAGCAGAGCGCTCGATAATGCCCTTGATGAAACTACGCCCGGTCCACTCAACTTCGGTTGTTACCACAATTCGCGTCGAGACAGGACCTGCCCACATGAGGCAAGTGCGCGTCTTCACGGCAAACACACCTCCGCTCGGAACTTCTGGTGTACGTGTCGTTGTGAGTAGGATAACGTGGTCGTCAAAGTCGCAGTACAGCATTTCGTCCCGAATTTCACATTTTGTCTGCTTTGGACCAAGGCTTCCGTTAAGAGGCTTGATATATGACATGTTCCGCGCAAGAAGCCTCGAGGATGGTGCTGTCGGCGTCCAATCTGAGATTTGGATATCTACAATGGGAGATGAATAGGAGGTTCAGGTTGAGTACATAACGCGACGTACCCATGAGCTTCTGATTAACAGACATGAAGTCTTTCATAAAACCACTCGCAAAGATCAAGCTATAGATCTTTTCCGGCGTTCCTGGAACCACAGCCTCCAACGCCGTCTCAGCAAAATGCTTCCCCTCTTTTCCACATACACACGTAGTCGCCTTACGTGATGGAGTGTTGTCTTCCTGATCCGCAAGGGGCGGTTGCATGCCAGGTGCGTCGAACGAACCACGTCCTACACTCGAGATACTGGCGTCGTCGGGACGTTCTAGTTTCCAGATGTTGTGTATGACGTCAAAGGTTGTGTCACGCGACAGGAACGACGCGAAATTGTACTTGTTCTGCCTCGTCGTCACTTGGATGCCGTTGGGAATCACAAACGCGGTCATTTTCTTTTCAAGATGGGTAATTTCGTTGATCGGAATGGACAACTATGCCGAAGGATGAGATCGGAAGCCAAGGTTGTATAGGGGACCTACGTCTGTGATCCAGCCAAAAATGTTCGCGTGGAAACAAATGTGATTTTCGGATATATATAGTCTGCCTTGTATGAGTATTTCCCGTTGTAGAGCACAACCATAATCTACGCAGGGTCAGCTCCAGCTGTGCCTAAGACAATCACTGTGCAAGGGGCTTACCATCAATGAGATAGTCACCCTCTGGAATGCTCGGAAAAAGCTCGTGAAAGTCCGCATTACGCTTGTTACTTGCAACGGCAAATCCCGTGACAGGAATATCATCACCTAGGTCCAAATCATCCAGATTGTCCTCTGAGTCATCTTCACTGCCTTCCGAACTTTCCTCAAGGCCAGAATAGTAGTCTGGACGGTCCTCGCTCGGATAATACTCTGACCTATCATCACCATTGATAGATATTGAGCCATTCCGCCGTGAACGGATACTCTTGTTCGAGGGCGACAGTTCATTCGACTTGGTCTTGTGATGACGAGAAGACAAGCTCGCAGGGGGGGAAACGTAAGTAGTGCTAGCAGAGGATAGCTTCCGAGAAGGTCGGGATTGTGGTGACTGTGCCGTTCCCGAAGCTGCTGCTGAGAACTGTGCCTGGGTGGCAGAAGTGAGACTGTGGTTGGCCATTGCGAGGCCGGAAGCAGCGATTGCACTTGCAAGACCAGTTGGTTTGCGTTGTGCAGTCGACCGACGCCACGGTCGTTTCTTCTCCTTGTTAGTACCTGTTGAGGAAATGATAGAAGCACTATCGGTGTCACGTCGAGGAGAAGACAGGTAGACCGAGCTGGCTGTTGGAGAAGTCGTGACCTTGGGCGGAGATTGTGAGCCTGATGGCGAAGGATACTCGGGTGGTTGTAATGATGTGGGTGATTCGACAAGGTTAGCCCGGGAAGTAAGCACTGCATCTTGACTGTCACTCGATACTCGGGGTGGTGATGCTACAGCCGGATGGTTAATTTTAACCGGGGGCGGGCGGTTAAGTGAGCGGTTGGATGCCTGTTTACGAACCTCCTGTGATGTGCCAAGAATTCTCAATGGCATGGGAGGCAGTGGCTGATCACCCCCTGGAATCACAGGTCTGGAAGGTGACTTGACTGATTTGGCAGACTCTGTTCTTCCAATGTTTTCAGCAGAATTGCTGGAAGTAGTACGAGGCCGAGCTGTAGTAGGTGTTACCAAGTCCTCGTCCGCAGTATTAAGGGTCGTCCGCGAGGTAGAGCGAGATGTCGTACGATATATGTTGTTGATCGTGTTGCCGTTAATGACACCATCAGTCCGGCGAATTGCCGAATTGGCAAGACTTGAGTCTGAATTCGAGGGTGAAAGGTTGCCATGCCCAAGCATTGGCGATGGAGGCACAATGGTCACGCTGGGAAAAGTGCTATCCGAGTCAG